>JAQFXN010000940.1:0-17623 GCA_034693365.1 Liacarus xylariae
GAAGGATTATAAATTTTGATATATTTAATTCGAATAAAAACTAATGTCTATGATTAAAGTTTTTAGCCCAAATAAAAAAATCTGGACAGAATTGACAGCACGCAAACATAGTCTCAATATATATGAGAATCGGAGTACAGATATTTCATTGATTCAAATACTAATTTAATGAAAACTTGTCGCGTTTGTTTGGTTAACATTTCATAAGATGATTCACAATTAACCTGATCGCTATTTTCTAGCCTTTAAGTATAGTTTACAGAAGCAAGATGTTTTAATATTATGCTCATTAGGTTTCCCTACAGTTTTTGGGTTAAATTACAATTTGGTGTAAAGTATTTTCCCTTAAGTTTTATTAATATTATTTGTTTATGTTTTGATTCAAAATAACAAAACTTAAGGGAAAATACTTGACATAAAATTGTAATTTACCCCCAAAACAGTAGCGATACCTAATGAGCATTATATTAAAACACCTCGCTTCTGTAAACTATACTTTAAAGTTGAAATCTTTTGAACCCTTTAAACCTTTAAAGAGTCTACAGTTAAGTGTAGTGATGCCCAATTGAGGGGTATAGTCAAAATACTCCCTATCTCCGAAAAATGACCAAAATACATCCTGTGATGAAGAAAAAACGAGTAGTTATTAATTCTTCCATAGAAATTTTGAAAAAACGATGCCTAAGGCGTTGTTTTCTGAATATTCTTTGAAATTTTGTCTAAATTCTTAGAAAAATAATCGAATTTTGTTAAATTTTTGCTAGATTTAGTCAAATTCTGTTAAATTCTCACAGAATTCATCATAATTTATCTAAATTGTGTCAAATTCTTACAGAATTAGTCGAAATTCTGTTAAATTATATCATTTTTAATTAAATTCTGCAAAAATTGACGATTAGCAAATATTTCACTCTAACCCCCTGTGATTTTGTGTGACTTATCAGTACCCTATATCCTCTCAATATTATGAGGTCTTTTACCAGTATACCCCTATACCCAGTTAAGTGTTAAGTAATGATTTTGGATTAGAGGATCCAGGAGTGTAATCACCAAATATGGCACAATTTTAAAAGAATTTAATTTGACGACTTTCACAGATTATTTTGACCAAAAAGCTAAATAACTTACTTATGTTGTATTTCGCGGGCATAGATCTAACATCACTTAAATTATAAAAAGTATATATCGTTACAAATACTTTATTGATTTTAGCCTTTAATTATTTTAAAGTAAAAAATTGTATTCATTTTAATATATTTTTAATATAGTCTTCACATATGAATTGTATGTCATACAATTGTATTAATGAATAGGAATTTTGAACTGATTTAATCAAAGTTTTACGATTTATTAATGACATACTATTCAATATGTGTGGATTATATTGAAAATATATAAAATGCATGCAAATTTTTACTTTAAAATAATTAAAGGCTAAAATCAATCAAGTATTCGTAAAGATATATACTTTTTATAATTTAAGTGATGTCAGATCTATGCCCGGAAATACAACATAAGCAAGTTAATTGACTTTTTGATTTTGACTTATTCAAGAAAGTGTGGCCTTAGAAGGTTATTTATTTGGACGGAGTGGTATTACATGCACTCTTCTATCCCCTGAATAACCTTTTTCGTCAATGGAAGGCATTCTAGGCTATACCCGAGACATTTCTGGTTTAAGTCATTCAAAAACAAAATAAACAATATATTTAATTATTTTTACATTAGTTTAATTCAAAAACATATTCGATCTCAAGACATGAATTCACATGAATATAACTTGTGTAAGGATTCCTCACATCATTGAAATGTGTTTATTTCAATTAAATAATACTTCTCATCCAGGGATGGTCAAAGAAAACAAAATAAAAGTAGGTTAATTTTCTATAGAACTTAGCAATGATACAGGAGCTGATGATTTCATTTCTGGAAAATCGAAAATAATTTGTCAAAAATCTGTAAAATCTCACAGAATTTAATAATTTATTCCATTTTTTAAAACAAAATAGCACATTTCCACAAGAATACTAATAGGTGAATCATTGACAGTTTAGAACGCTCTCACATTTTAGAAATTAGAAAAGCTGTCACAACGGTATACCCGTGTGTAATGTCGTAAGAATTTCTAGTTTTAACATATGATTAGTTTTACGATCTCTTTGAATATTCTTCAAAACTTCATAAATGGTCATAAATAAGCAAATTAGGAAAGGCGAAATTAAGATCTATAAAATTATAAGCTTCAAAAACAGTTTAAAAATTAACTCTACATACTTTTGTTTCTTTAATAAATTGATTGCTACACTTCCTATGATATTAGACTACCATGCTTAATTTCTTCCCATTATCAAGAAAAAATTCTTTGACTCTTTTCATATGATATAAGTTTTATGAATGAATAATTGTAAAGCGAATAAATATAAATTTTTATGTGAAGCTATCATTTCATTGAAAAAATCGCTCAACAAATACTTTATTGAGTTCAGACTTTTGGAAAATTTTTAATTTATAAATATTTGATAATTTATTGAGTTAAGACATAAATAAATTGTAAAATAATTATTTCTTTCTTCAAAAAATCAAGGATTTAAGGGTAAGGTTTAGATTGAATAATGGTTTGCTTTAATAGAGACAAAGCGGAAACAAAACAAGTTTTTTAAGCACAAAGAAGTAAAAACAAAATAATATGAAAGCTTAATCATTAAGATTATTCAGATATTAGTCATACGTATATTATATTCTTTCACTACTGACATAATATCAGGTATTATACAATAAGAATCGCTTGAATAGAAATTTAAAATCAATTGATATCACCAACAAAAAAAACAATTATTTATAGGGATTTAAAAAAAGCTATTATAGGATAAAAATAAGTGCTAAAAGTTTGAAAGTTTGTTTCAATAATACTCTGTATTATTATTATATAATTATATTGTTAAAATTATATTTGGAAGAGTAGTTGCGGGTCAAGAGATTTGATTGACTGTTAAAACTTTATCTTAAATCTCAGTCCAAAGCCATTGTAGCGTTGATAATGCAAACCACGCATGACCTCAAACATAACTATTCTGTTCGCTAATAAAACTGTCGTACAATCATAGGAGTTGTGTATAGAATAAATTGTAATAAATGAGAATTAACCTCAAAAATACGTGGGCTTTAGCAAATATTACGAAATAAAGAGTATTAATACTGTTAATACTGTACAAGTAATATAAAGTCGCAGTGAATTTATTGACAATTGAGTCGGTTTTCAAAATAGAAATTTTTGAATAAGAAATAAATCGATTAAAATCCTTTGAAAGCACTTATTCAAAGATTCTATTGAAAACTGGAATCGTATGATAAAAATAATTGTAACCCAAATGACAAATAAAGCAATAAATTTGATTAATTGTCGACAACTAATTGAAAAATAAGAGATAATTTGTTTTTCAATTCTTTACACTTCTGTTTAAAAGTTTATTAACTTTCAGTTCATAGGGATTGAGAGAAATCAGAAATTCAAAACATATTTTAAATGTTATTCTAGTGTTGGAGAGAAAAAGTTTTTGAAGTCGTTTTAATATAAATCCAGCAAAAGATCAAAGTTTGTGATAAACACAAATACGAAGTGATCTCAAGACATACACTCAAATACTCTGTAGTTATCGATCGATAAAATTCTTTGAGCAATAGTATTGTATGAGACGAGTGCGCGCTTTAGACGTCTGAGTACTTGTAATGAAATTGACATAAACTGACGGCAAGAATAAAAGTGTCACTTCCAGTGCTGGGACTGGAAATTAATATATTTTATTCGGAAAATAGTGTTAATAAAGAAGAAACAAAATAAAACTGTTGTTTCTCTCGATTAGAACATCACAATCGAGAAACTGATTGAATTGTCTATAGAATTGGTGTCACAATTCATTTGTGCTCTCCATATGGCATCTGTTAATGAAAACACTTATATTCTTCAGGAAACCACACAATTAAGTTCAGCGAACTCTAATCCTATTAATAATCAGGTATTTTATATTCCTATTAAGCATATTGTTTTGTGAATAGATATTAATTACAAAATCCAATTCATTCAAACAATTTGTTTGCATATAATTGAATAAACAGTAAGAATATTCTCAACACATTTAATATTAAGAACCACTAAATTATAGCAAATAAACAATTATAGTACTAATCAGTTATAGTTATATTTATTAATCAATATTTAAAACAAATAAATATTAGGAAAAGAAGTAAAAAAATAAAAAAAATAATTATGAGAACATTTTTTGAGAATTAGAAATGACCCTTCTATTTATGACTTGATTTGAAATTGTCATGATTTGCGAAATCATAATCAAAAATATAATTTTAACGTAAAAACAATTGAATGGTTAATCACAAAAATGAATTGATTATAACTACTCACGTCTTATGAATGAATTATGTTATCTGATGTCATGCAATGCTATTAATTTAAACCAAATAAGCTATTAATTTGAGTACTTGTGACAAATTTATTTGCATTGGATATTCGTATGGATAGGGCGATGACGACAGTATATCACAAACAACTACTAATAGTTATGAATCCAGGGATACGAAGCAACTGGTCCTCGAGTCCAGCAATAGATTAGGGCCGACAAGTAATTTACATCAAACTGGCTTTAATTATGTCAATAGTATTATTGGTTCTGGAGTTATAGGTTTGTATTAATTACTGTTAATATTATGTCATTCATACTAAACTTTAGTAACAAAAGCATGAAAACACATTCAAAATAGGAAACATGCACATTGACAAGTGAATATAATTTTAAAGTATCAGGGCCAATAGATATCTGTAGTTTGAAGTAAAAGTTAATTAGTTCAATTAAAAACAAATGTTTCGATAATGCAATCAGTTTTTTAGAAATTTATCCATAATATGTGAAGGGTACTTTATTAAGAACATCATGTAGAAATATAGTTATAGTAATGAGTCATATATTTATACTAATGACCATTAGTAAACTAGCAACACTATAACGACAATAGGTCAAAGAGGCAGAAATCAATGAAAATTATCAAAATTCCGCCTGACTCAAAAAATTTTAAAAATATCCTAGGGTTTTTGTTGGATTTTTCCGAAATTGACTTTTATTTTTACTCTATTTTCCTTTTATATTTTTTTTATTTTCCGAATTTTTTATCCCTATTTCATCTACGATTCGGAGCAACAATTTTCAGAACAACCTATGCTGATTGTCTAGCCTGGTCACCCATGACAGGCTTGGTTATACTTTATAACTTATAAGCTTTTATTCTAATTAAACAATTGATAACTATTATGTAAAAAGCGGCTCCGGCAATACACAAGCGCTTACATCTAAAGGGTAAACATTGCATCAAATCTCATGTTTTTCAATATAACAGTACTTTTAGTAAACAAAATAAATAAATTCAAATCAAATTTAAGTAAATTTTTAAAATAATTTATTAGCAATTAATTAAATAAAAATATGAATAAGTCATTTAATATGGGCAATATTAATAATATTCATGAAATTAATGATCGCCAAGGTGAATTTTATTGATAATAAAAGGAAATTTTTTAACGCTATATTTACGAACTTTTAGTCCTTTTTATATTCTACTGCAGGTCAATGCTGAGCTGATTTTTGCATAATTTCTCTCAATTACTTAAAATTCGATTTCAATAGTCATATAATAAAAATAAATTCTTTACAGGAATTGCATACAGTCTTAGAGTCGGAGGATTTGGTTTTGGCATAACATTAATTGTGGTAATTATTTTAATTATATTTAGAATAATTAATTTATCCAATAATTGCAAACAAGCAAAAACAATTAACACTAATTGAAAGACATTTGAAATTAAGTTAATTAAATCAACTTTTGTCTCAATGGCTTTTAAATTTACAGTTAATCGCTTTAATTACTGATTACTCGCTCTGTATTTTGGTTAAAGCGGGAAATATGGTTGGAGTCAATACTTATCAAGTAATTCATTTCAAGTCTTATTTGCCACTTAAAAGAGAGAAATTTACAAGTTTAAAATTTACAACTATTTCACAAGGACTTAGTAAGAGCAGCGTTTGGACAACCCGGGTATTGGCTCTTGACTTTCATTCAATTTCTTTATCCATTTATTGGTAAAAATTTTATTAACTGAAGACCGAAATTATTGAAAACATAATTTATTTTTAATAGCAATGATAAGCTATAATGTAATAATCGGCGACACTATTACCAAAGTCTTAATCAGAATATTTAATGGTATGTAATAGTAATAAAAAAATTTAATTTTAAATCCTATAAACTTTTATAAACAATTTGTTTAATCCAATTATTTTCTGTCAGTTTCTCGCAATAGTGTGTTCGCAAATCGTAATTCAGTTGTATTTTTATGTTCATTACTCGTCATATTTCCTCTTTCTCTCTATAGAAATATATCCAAATTGAATAAAGTGAGTGAAAATTCCGCTTTTCTCAAACAATCCGATCATAAATAAGTCAATAAATAATAGGAATTCAATATCCTTTTCGCTTGACTTACAACAGGATTCTATCAAATGTTTTAAACGTCTATTTTTTCTCTTCTTTTTAAGGTTTCACTCATTTCTCTTCTTTTCGTATTTTTCATTTTATTCTTTATATTCTTCCGAATCGAGACGTTTTCAGATAAAGTGTAAGTGTTTTTAAACATAAATCAATTAATTTCCAAACCATTAACTCAAACCATATTATGATTGACACTATTTTTTATAGACCGCAGAGCGAAGACGCCTATGGATTGGTAGGCAATGGTATAACAGAAGCGATTGGAATAATAGCTTTTGGTAATAAAGAATAATTGATTCACTTTTCAAATTATTTTTGGCTCAAAATAGTTGATTCAATCGATTAAAGATTTATATCAAAAGTAGATTTTGAGCCAAAGTTTGCATAATTAGACTCAAAACACAATATATTAGAATAGATTAAATAGTGTCTTAACCCCTGACCTTTAGCTTATATGTGTCACCACAGCTCCTTTCTATTGTACGAATCTCTGGAAGACCCGACACAAAAGCGATGGAACAAAATAACACATATCAGTGTCAGTGCTTCCTGTCTTATAATACTATTGTTCGGAATATTCGGTTACATGACGTTCACGGGCTATAGTCAGGGCGACCTCTTGGAGAACTACTGCATGTCTGACGACTTGGCCAATACGGCCAGAATATTGTTCGCCACAACAATAATGCTTACGTATCCGATTGAGTGCTTTGTTGTCCGCGAAGTATATCTCCAATAGTTTATATATCAATGCAATTCTGGTTCAACGCATACACTTGTTGTTTAGGTTCTGGAGAACGCCATTTGGAACGGAAAGCCCCCGGAAACCAAACGACACCACTTACTCATTACTGTGGCAATAGTGGTCACGTGTTTCATATTCTCCACTTTTACCGATTGTTTGGGTATTGTTCTCGAACTCAATGTAAGATCAATTCATTTGAATCAGTAATGCATTGAAAACTAAAATCAAGCAATCCTTGTATTTTAGGGCGTTTTGGCAGCCGTTCCGTTGGCTTTCATACTGCCGGCGCTCTGTTATCTAAAGTTAGATCCGGGCCGTACTATCCAATGGAATAAAGTGCCGGCGTTTCTGTTGGCTCTGTTCGGCTTTTCGGTGGCAATAATCGGCACTTTCTTAGCCATTGTTCGTGTGATCGATGGCGTCAAATGCAGTCACGGAAAGGAAATGGATTATTGCCAGAGCTTTGATAGACGTATTTCTAATAGTAGTCTCAGTTTCGTTAATAACTCGAATTCAATTATTCCCTAAACAACTGAATCACTGGAATAATTGCAAAACTTGTGAACAAAAATCAAAGAAAACGCTTTTGGAAATGAAAATAACGAAAGAATCAATTATTTAAATACTATTTATGATAACAAAACAAATAATTTAAACTCTAATATTAGATATATATTTAAAGCAACTGTTATTTAATTTGTGATAAATTTTCAACTAATTTAATGAAATGTATTATGAATTATAGGATTTGTTTTTTCTTTGTTGTAAATAATTGTTTATAATTAATATTAGGCATGAATTCCAACAGTAATTGTGAGCAAACAAACTAACAAAACATAACTAATTTCTGAAACGCTTTTGAGATCCTCTGAAATGAATGCAAATTATATTTTGATGTTATTTATCAATGAATTTATGAATTTTGAGAATAAAATAAAAACTTAATTAAACTGTTTTTGCTTTACATTATTGGCTCAAATATTATCGAAAAAAAACAAAAGAAACGAAAAAATTGTCGTCAATTATATAATAATAAACTCATAGATATCTAAATTCAATTATAGTTCAAATAATAAAATATTAAACTTATTATATAATCAAATATTACTTAGCAATTAAACTAAAAAAGGAACAGAAATAATGGCAATAATACAGTGAAACTACTAATTAAACAAAACAAAATAAATTGAAAAAACTTATTCTTAGGACAAACTATTAGTATTTTGATTTGATTTGAAGCACTAATTGATTTGCAAAAAAAACATAACAAAAACTATTATAACTTATAATAATATTTGAGGAAATGATAGAATGAAATGACGAAAAAATATAAAATGAAAATCTTATTCAGATTTTTGGCAATAAAGCTCTTTTAGAGACTTGAGTTCTTCGATTAGAGCCTTGTTTTGGTTCTCGAGAACGGCTACTCTATTTTCGAGGCACTTTATGTATTCCTTTTTCTTTCTTCGGCACTCTTTTGCCGCTTCTCTGTTCGCAAATAATTGAATCGAAAGAAAAACAAATTGAAATCGAAATACAATTCAATTAAATAATAGTCTATTTATTGCAAACCTATTCTTTAAAAGTCTTAATTCTCTCTTTTTCGACGCTTCTTCAACTACTTGTCCCCCAGAGGTTAAACCACCCGATGATGTCATGACCACTCCCTGTGCGATACCGGTTTGTGTTGGCGTTCGGATTTGATAGGCCTGAAGGTCTGCGGCAGAGACTGTCACTAAAGGCAGAAATCAAATAATGAATAGACAAAAGTTTGAAGACTAAGGTTTGTATACAAGTAGTGTATGCCATACCGGGGACATAGAACTGGCCGTCCTGTCCCTGAGTGGCGTATTGTACTATAGCGCCGCCCCCGCCGGCGCCTGCATTGGTCATTGTGAGCGTCTGAATGCCCTGAAGAGTGCCATCCTGTGAACCCAACTGTATGGCCGACGCCGGCAACACTTTGAGGTACTGTCCGCCCACTTGAATAGTGGTGGAGCCGTCGTTCCGGTCGTCGTCCTCTTGTTTTATTTCTGCGGGAATGGCTGTTACGGCACCGGCAGCTTCGGTGGAGGACAGTTCATGAAGAATCTTGCGATAGGAGGGTCTGCGCGCTAAGATCTCTCTCCTCTTTCGTGACTCGTCTTCGAATATGACTGGAGTTAACGTCTGTTCCCCGTCTTCTGTCTTCGACAATATCTAACGTTTAATCAAAAATTAATTTTAAATCAAATTCTGTTCGGAGAACCGAAAGTTTGAGTTAAGCACCACAAGTGTGCGAACCATACCTGTACGCTGTGGTGTAAACTCGAATCCGTATCAGTGCTTTGAATGACTGAGCCCTGACCTACTTGTCCCACTTTATTCAATAATATAACGTTTCCCTTCGGTAACTAAATTAGAAAACAAAATCTTAAAATATTATAAAATTTAAATCAAATTAAATGTAAGAATAAAACACAAAAAACAAAACAATAAAAAAATTCTAAATAAATAGAAATTTTCCTCAAAAAGTAAAACAATAAAAAAGTTTTGAGGAAAAAGAGCGCAAATATTGCCAAATCATACCTGAACCGTCTGGACAGTGGCCGCTCCGCCCGTCGCCTGTATTACTGATTGTTGGTTTGGCTGAATAACTGATTGCACAACGTTTTGTTGATTGGGTAACTGTAACTGCACTATAGAAACTCCTCCACCGGCTTGCGGTACAGCTATGGCTTGTGTTGTCTAATAGTGTGGAGAAAATTATAAAAAACACTTTACATATTGTCTCTTATCGTAGTCTTTCACGAAAAACATTGATTTCAAATTCAATGTGAAATTCAGTGCAGAAAAAGAAATCAAAGAAATAAAAAAACAAATAATTAAAAAAAATTAAATTTAGAGAAAAATTTTTTTTTAACACTTTTGACGAAATAATTAATTTAACATAAAATGCTATTAAAACAGGAAAAGTAAGGGAAAGATAGGAATGAGTGCTGGACTTGGAGTTTGTGATAAAATTTTTCTATAATATCGATATCGCGTTTGTATTTGGCTTCGAATTACGTGTGGGAGGGGATAGGCATACATGTGTTCCCATTGAAATTGTATAGAATCGGCAGAAATGTATTGCTATTTGCAATACTGGCTAACAGTGCAGAGCATAGACTGCAATGTTTTACACACATAGCTGTTGAGCACAAGGAAGCAGGAAAACAGTGAAAACGCACAGTATATTACACTCTATTTGGAGTTTATATTTATAATTAGTGTTAAATTAAGTCTAATTTTTAATATTCAATCTTATCGTTCAATAAATTCATATTTTAAACAACATTTCGCACAATATATTTGTCTAAAATTATATATAAAACTCATCAAAAACTATACTTTCATTGAATACTAATTTATAAACACTATTATAGAGTATATAATGAGAGAAAAATTACAGTAAAAAAATGAAATCTAATCTCAAAAGTGACTTAAGTCTAAAGATAGGCCAAAGACAAATGTTTTTTGTTATAAATCAAACGAATGGGAAAATACATTATAAGAGGAATGTGTTTAAACTTAAAGTTCACAAAACCATTACTTACGCCGTGTTTTAGTGTTTGATTGGAGGGAACAGAAGTGAATACTACTGTTTGGCCATTTGTGGTCCGAATTATTTGACCGGTGCTCGTGTTGGGACTCACTGTCGACCGCACTAATGACTTGTGCGCCAACTGTTCGCTACCGTCTGTTTCAATAGTTTTTGTTTAAATAAATTAATAACAAAAACAACATTTTTTTGTCTTGTTTTACATTTAAAAAAGACTACAATTTTCTGTTTAATTAAGCGATTAATTACTAATTTATTTCATTTTTTATTTTGTTTGACTATTGAGAGTGCATTCAGAAGATAAAAACTATTCTTAGGGCTTGTGTCGGGTCTGACCTTCCGTTCCGTTATCATTGTTAACATCGTTACCACTTTCGTCGTCTATTGTGTCCATTATTTGAACCAAAATTTTTTCTATAAAAATATTAATTCAAACAATATTTTAATAGAAAAATAAAATTTAAAAAAATATATAAAACAAGAAATCGATTGAAAAGCAGAGATAGAATTGACCCAAAAGTGTGACACTATTTCAATACTTATATTCATATTTCATACTTAAATTCATTTTTCTCTTTCCTATAATAATAAAGTAATTATTTATTTCAAACTTCATTGCAATCTATAACTGATTTTTTTGAAGGCATTTCTGTTTATTGTTTTAATTATTGACTTCAGGTTTAGTGAGAGAACAGAAACAAATAAACAATTATTTAAAAAAAAGTAATAAAAATTCAAGAATTGTTTCGCAAACTGTATTCAACAAAATATTGAGGTTTTTGTGTAAATGTCTGTTAAATCTAAGGCTTATTTGAATTGAATTTATTGATATTGAAAGGCCTTTCACTCATCTTTCAGTAGAAATGCAATTAAATTACAATCAAATCTAATCATAAAATAAAATTTAAGAAAACATTTTCAAAAATCTACTAAAAATGAATTGAAATGAGTTTTAAATCAAATATTTTGTTGTAATTATTGAGAACTTTATTACAGAAAATACAATTTAAAAGCATTGCAAATGACTTTTGGGCAGAATTTGTGCCCAAATATCAATTGATATGCATTTCATTAGTCATTTAGCGCTAAATCTATTCAATTGTTTCCGAAAGTCTATTGGATTTGAAATAAATTTATTTTTAAATCAAATAATTATTTAAATCTTTTCCCAAACAATGATTTAATGTTTTACTGAAAACAATGTATTTATTAATGGTTTGAATGAATGAATGAATATTTAATAGAAATATAGGAATTGATTGCAATATAGAGTCGATTGTGTCGTTTGAATAGTTGTGAAAACATATCAAAGCATTAATTCCTTCTCTTTTCACATATTTTGGTCTCTTTTGAGGAATAATTGGATTCTTATATATCTTTTGATGGAATCAATGGTGAAATAAGTGTTGGAATCAATCAAACAATTGACTATTGGCTGAACACTCCGTCCCTTATATATGATTAGCGACTGTCCTATGATTTCTATGGTTTTCTGTTTTGGCAAAAGTGTATTCAATAGTTCTATACTTACTGTCTATGTATTCACGTTTCAGTCAAAGTGTTGGCAAATATTCCGTCAAAAGAGAGAATTGTTGTTCGAATTATTGGTCCAAACGGTGAACGACGTAGTCATACGAAAACACAGATATAATAAGTGCGTCATATGTCAGACGAGTTTCGACGTCTACTAAAGTGTCGATTGTCTGTCACGTCATCACTGCATCGATGCCCGTATCCACCGCTCCAACACCACAACACACCCATACATCACGTCCAGAGCACAGCACCCAAACAGACCTCTCCTAAACATTTCAATGCCTTTATTCCTCTCTCTCTCTCTCTCTACCCCCACCTCTCTGTCCATCAACTTATATGACGTTATTTATGCACTAAAGCCAACGCCAAAAATCCGGTGGATTTTGCGCACAAATTCATGGTTTGATTTCACTTTCCCTCTAATTCTCTACTGATTTGAGAGACATCTGATGTTTGGGTTTCATAGCTTTGCAATAATAACTGTAATATTTGATTGCTTTCGCACATCAATTACGTCTGCGTTTTATTGTTTCATAGATTCACCATTGGTGAATCAGCACGCAATGCATTTATTCAACCAAGCATGCAATTCTTGTAATATTCACCTTTCTAATAAGTAGGATAATTAAAAATTTACAATATAAAAAATAACATACTTTTAATCATGCAATTAGAAACAAACATTAAGTTTAAATTAAGTGCTAATTTTATTGTCCCAGTTTGTATATTTTTTAGATTCATCAAATAGATATAATTTGGAAATTTCATGAAAATGAGCAATAATTTGTTGCCAAATATTTCCATTAAAGGTTCAAATTATTATATTCGTTAATATTCTTAAAAATTCTCAAAAAAATGATTTCATCTTGTTTTTTCTTACATAGTATCAGCAAGAAAATATTTGCAACTAGGTTACTACTCTGTAGAACTATAACTAGAGCTCAGAAATTTCGGGAATTCCCGATATTTATTTGTAAGTATGAGTGTCGGGAATTTTATTATATTGATTATATGGGGTGTAATAGACTTCAAAAAACAGGGTTTTATTTTCCCGATATTCCCGATATGAAGGGTGGTTCTCGATTTTCTAGATTTATTGTTTATATTCCTGATTTCATTTTACCATTTGATCCTATAATAACAAGATAGAATATCCGGTTACAAACAAACAGCAATGTTTTATTGAGAAAATTATAATTCAATTAAGAATTTCATAAAAACTGTAAAAATGATTAAGAAAATATATCAACCTTAGTAAAATTTAAAATTAAATTATTCAAAATAAAATTGCTCATTTTTGATTTAATCGATCAAGTAGAGACCAAATATGAAATAGGTGAACAAAAATTAGATTAAGTCTTAATCATTAAGCGATTAAATAACTGGATATAATAGGAGGTCTTGCAAAACAGAAACTGAAAAATAATTATCTAAAAACCAGGAATTTGAAAAGTTTAAGGCGAAAGAGGTATATTTAAGAATGATCTAGGGGAGGGTTAAATGACGGATTATACCAATTTTGATCTAAGGGGGTGATAAGAGGAGATATTTCACAGTAGTAAAATTCTTGCATAATTTCATTAAAAATGATGCAATTTAACAGAATTTTACAGAATTATGATGAATTCTGTAAGAATTTAACAATATTTAGCAAATTATAGCAAAATATTAACAAAATTCTCCTATGTTTCAAAATTAAGAGTGAATTTAACAAAATATTCAATAAATAACACAATAAATATATATTTTTGTTTCCTGATTTAAGCCATTTTTAACTACCGATTCCCGACCGATTTGAGAGGTTTCTATGATACTCCCGATATTTCCGAACTCTAGTTATCATCGATGAGATTTTAAACGAATTTATATTCTGATATTTATACTTAACTATTTTTTACCCGATTTTAACGAACAAGATTTTGTCCAAACTCTGAATATACTGATTGGATAACAATTTAGTCTTTAAGAATATTTAGTGTTTTATTCCAATATTTGCAATACAATCAAGTTATCAGAATTTAATCTCAATAATGGATTCGAACAATAATTAAATGTACTAACACTTGAAATTTATATATATGAATACTGGTTTGTATTGATTTTGATTTTTTCTGTTGAGTCATAGAATTTTACTGTCGACCCATTTGTCGATTAAATTTAGTCGAAAATTGTTTCATTTTTTCATTTAGTATTTGTTGAAAGAATAATCTCATGAGATGTTATGATAAATATATAATTCTCGGACTCGGCATTAAAACCCACGGCTTATAATTTAATTTAACACATATATGGGTTGAACACTAGAGGAGGTGCAATAAAAGGTTGTCCGTCACGAACTCCAAATTGAAATGTCAAGAATCGTTTATAAATTTTTTAAATATTATTCATTTGAATCAATTAACAAATAAATATATTTCGTGTCAAACAGTGAGGCATAATTGACCATCAGTAAAATATGGTTAAAATCTTCAGATGCTTATTCTGAAATGTTATCAAAATTAGAAATAGTGTTATATTTCATAAAATGGGCTTTATTTTGGTCAATAAGTGTTTTATGTGAAAAATGTAAGGGTTTTATTATAACATATTGTCTAAATATTGATCTTAATAAACTCATCTGGAAACATAATATATTAATAATATAATATTATATTAAGATGAATAAATGTTCTTGGCTCTTGTTTTGGATGTACCTTGAGAAACCCTAATTTTATTCCAATCGAATTTAATTTCAAGTATAAAAAATAATATTTGCATTCATTAAATTGAAAATAGCATTTAATATCGATTTTAATGGCATTTAATTGTTTTGTTTTATTATTATTTTCTAGTTTTATAATATTTCCAATAAAATGCTTTATAAATACAAATACCATTTCCCTTAAAAGAAGGAATGTTTTACTTCTAAAACAATTTTTAAGTAATTACTATTTGTCTGGAAATGAAGAATTTCATTATAAGTACTTTAATAATAGTTTTGTAATAATTCCAAAAACAATTGTAATTTAGTATATAATTGAAAAAATTCTTGCACATATATCATAACCAAAACAAGAAATCTATTCAATAATTCATAAAATTTTCTGTTGAAAAATATTTTAGAAGACTCTCATCAAAATTAAATTCATTAATAATACAATAGTTGTCATAGAATATGTTTTGCAATAATATATTAAAACCCTATTTATTTTCAATCAATGTCCGGCCACCGACACCTACATCACCAACAGTTCCCAAATGTGATGCTTCTGTACAGACAGACAACGATATATTAACAGATGAATCGCCAGAATTCGCCGCACGTCCGCCGCCGTGTCTTAAACGCGAAATGATTCCGACCCTAAGTATGTTCCGAGAGATTGACAGACGTGTGTCAGAAGTGAGTTCAAAGAATATTCTTTTATGTTTTGTATTTAAGCTTAAAATGAATTATTTATTAATTATTTTGTTTAAATAATTAATTTTCTATATTATCTTTAATGCAATTTCAACCGAACCATAGGTTCCCGAATGCGAGACTTTGCAGGAATTGGTTGAATGCATTTGCAAATATAGTAAAAACGATTTGTTTAAAGTCAGAGCTATTTTCCGATGGATTGCCAATAATATCAAATTCGACTGGAAGTATATGGGCGTCAATATGACCTCCAATGAGATATTGAAATGTGGAGAAGGAGTTTGCAAAGACTATTGCCTGATGTTTGCTGATATGTGTCGCTTAGCGGGGATTCGAGTTAAGAAAGTTGAAGGCTTTGCAAAAGGACACGACTATAGGCCGGGCCAGCAGTTCAAACCCGGTTTGCATTAGAATAATTCAGTAGTTTTATAATTTAATTTTTTTGGCGATCATTAAAATTAATTTTTAGGCGAAGATATCACACATACATGGAATGCAGTATTTTTATTGAGCGCCTGGAGATTAATTGACACGACTTGGGGAACAGGACATACAGATCCGTCGGGAAAATTTCAACGCAAACTAAACGAACATTTTTTCCTGACTGATCCCGAAGTATTGATTTGGACTCACTTTCCATACAACGAAATGGAGAACAACTATTGCAGGTATGGGTCAAAACAAATCAATATTAAAAACATTCATAAATTGAATAATAAATCTATAATTTATTGCGTGAAAAATGTTAATAACATTAAAAAGATTAGTCAAAATTGTTTAGTTTCTATCTATCGATAGAACTGTTATTCATATAACCTCAGACCAAATCAAGTATTCAAACAGACGGTCAAAATATTACTACTCGACATGTGATGATTTCTAGTTACTTGATAAATTAATATTTTGTCAAATTATTCAGGATTACAAATTACAACTTTACTAGGAATTAACTTTTATTATCTTATAGAATAAAAATTTGAAATCAACCTAAGAATCCATATTGAAAATTAGCATGGTAGGACACTAATTATTTCAGAATTAGAATCTTTGAAATTGAACAATGTCAAATCTAATTATTGGATTTATAATACAGTATATTACTCAAATTATAATTGTGATTGTTTTTAAGTTGAAAGGCTGAAATTTTAAATTAAAAGTAGCAATTAGAATTTGAATGTAAATAAAAACTTTTTCGAATATTAAAAACTAACATTTTTATTGCTTTCCTAAAAGATGGCAATTACTGGACAAACCGTTAACATTAGAAGAATTTAATTCATTGCCCAAAGTTTCGCCCAATTTTTTTGATTTTAATTTAAAAATCCGTTCAAAACCACAAAATCCAATTGTATTCCGAATATCAAACGAAATCAAAATCGGTTCTCACGAAGCAATGCGTTATAAATACAAACTCTATCCGTCGGATGAATTGGAGAATTCTTCACTAAATCATTACGTGTTTTGTCAGCTCAAAGAGGACCGATTGGTCGGTAGTTTTGCAGTTACGCCACCCATAGAGGGGAGGTTTTTCTTAAAGGTATTTATAGATCTTTTAATATTCTAAGTATTACTTAATTATTAAATATTTATCCATTAATTTTCAATATCCTATGAGTGAGGGTTAAACATGTTTAGAACTTGACATAATATGTTATATAAAATTATAACAAAGAATAATCAACTCAGGGTGAATTTCATATTAAAATCCGATTATAAGCACTCGAGTGCCTTAAGGGTCATAAGCACTAAAATAGAAATAACGTCATATAAATAGCACATAATTTACAAAATAATTAATTAAATACTCAAT
>JAQFXN010000941.1:0-17619 GCA_034693365.1 Liacarus xylariae
AGGGGTTAAATGAATTGTTGAATAGGGCAGGGGTTAAATGAATTGTTGAATAGGGCAGGGGTTAAATGAATTGTTGAATAGGGCAGGGGTTAAATGAATTGTTGAGGATTTTTACTTTTGGTCTAAATTGTCTTAAATCAAACTTAAACTCAATTCCCATAACCTATATAAATAAGCACAGGTGCATTCACTGTCATCTCAATATTCCCTTTCCATATCTACTCTTTCCTTTACTTTAATTCAGATCTTTCTCTCATCTCTTTCTCCTCCGTCTGATGTCGTGTTCACTCATAAAAAGTCACTTTTCCTACATTTCTATACAATTCCTATAATAGAGTCTAACAAACGCTCAGTTGATTTGAGGGATAAAAGTATTCAAAACAATAATACTGTCAACCAATACAAGCAATTCATTAAAAGGTATTCAATTGTATTGCAATTTCTGTTCAAAATGATCTCAATTTCTATTTCTAAACAATTAATTTCCAATGAATTGATTGATAGAAAAGTTTTGTCCGATTATGTAATACTCTATTGGATTAGACGTTGTGGTCGACTCATAGCAGTGAAGGCATTCCCACTTTGCACTGATATGTCTTCCAGTTCTTGGCATTTATGCTATGCTTTGCTTATATTCGCTATTGTTTTCATTCATAGCTTTAAATGCAGTGAAAACGGCTCTAATATTTAAATTGATTTAATCACTGAGTTTTCAATTTTCAAAACTTTTTTAATCAAAAACTAATTTTAGAAATCATTATATTTTATACGAAAGCAAAGACTAATTGAAGGCATAATTATTGCAATTTCTGATGTTATTTACAAAATAAAGCCATTAATTGAGAAGTTGTGACACAAAATGATTTTGAATTTTATACTAATTTTATTGAAAAACAATTTAATAAATATTAGGAAATGATTGAAATTAACTATAGATTAATGTTGGGTTGGATTGGGAGACAAATAGGAAAGGATTGATGTCTAGTCTGAACTGTTTCGGTGACTCGCAGTCAATGGACTCCATGGCCAACGACATAATGAACTCGAGTTCTTTCGAAATCGCAAACTCTATGATCCACTCCTCAGACATGAGCGATGCGATACATTTGGCACAAACCCGGGATGTGTTGACCGATGAGACCAACTCTGACGGCGAACCATACCATCAGAGCATTCAGTCGAATGGCATTGAGTTCGCGGTCGGCACTAGACTTGTGGTCACTGTTGAGGACTGCAGTGACGAGAGTTTCAACGAATTGGTACATCAGGTGACCAATGGCTCCAATTGTCTGAGCGATGGATCGGCCGGTGCTGTGTCTACACGACTGAGACGACGGAAAGCGACTCAACCGCAACGTCTTGTCTACTGTGATCTCGACTTTAATATTAATGACAATAACGAACAGATTTTCACTAATAATAACACAAACGATAATAACGTTAACGAAATCAATGGCCAAATACTAAGTAATGACAACAATGAGGGCCAAAACCAGTACTCAATCGAAGAACAGGAATCAGTGGACGAATTAGTTTTGTCTAATTTAGAGACAACAGAATCTCCAGAAGAAGAAACTCAAGACATTGAGACCAAACAAAAGGTTTGTTTTCATTAAATAAATTCAATACTTTTGTCTATATTTTTGTTTTATTTGTTTAAATAGAAAAATACAAAAGGATTTGAGTGTGAAATCTGTGGTTCCATTTGGAACAGTAAGACTCGACTCAAAAGCCATTACCGAACACACGGGGCCTCAAAATCCTTTCGCTGCGATATTTGCGGTAAACTATTCGGTTGGGAGTACTCCTGGAAGACCCATATGTTGGCGCACAGGGATGACAACCCCAATAGGTATGGCTAACATTCTCTTCAGTTAATTGTCAAATCCTAATATGTGTTTGGATTCCTATGAGTACAGGTGTCCACACTGTGGCCTTAAACTGTTCAATAAGACAGCCCTTAATAATCACGTAAAACGCATTCACGACAACCCCGAGAGACCCTTCAAATGCACTGTTTGTGCGAAATGTTTTATATCGAAGTCCGAACTGAACCAACACTCGCACATTCACAACGAGGAGAAGAACTTCAGTAAATATTTATTGCAATTATAATAAACTAATTGAATACAATTTATGATAAAATGCTCTAATTATGAAATAGTGTGCGAACAGTGCGGCAAAACATTTAAGAGTAAAAGTTATTTAGAGCGTCACTACAGAACACATTCGGGAGTCAAACCATTTAAGGTTCCATTCATTTCAGATAAATTGTTATTAAATTTATAAAACAATTGATTTTATTATAATTTTATTCATAAATTAGTGCGAATTTTGCGGCAAACTATTAGCCGATAAGACTGGGTTTACAGCACACGTACGCTCACATATGGGTGAGCGACCATTTCAGGTGATTGGCCTTAATTTAATGATTTAATGAATTTTTAAAATTACTAAAAATAAGTTTTAATTTATATTAATAATTGATTTATCTTTGGTTAAAACAGTGCGATATCTGCGGCAAAAAGTATACTATTAAAAGACATTTGACATCACATATGATAATACACTCGGATTTGCGACCCTTTAAGGTATAAATGGTTGAATCAAAATAATTTCATTTTATTATTAGAAAATTGTTAGCAATTAATCAATAATTTTAAAATTGATTACATTATATGTTCTTCTCTGCTGTAAATCTGCTGACAGTGCGAAGAGTGTGGAAAAACATTCCGTTCCCGAACCAACTTTCGTATGCATAAGGACTCGCATTTGGGTGTAAAGCGTTGGGAATGTCGGTTCTGTAAGCGGACGTTCCTCTCACAGGGAAATATGGCCAAACATGTGCGCAGACATATCGGTGACCGCAAACACAAGTGCGAGATCTGCGACAAAGCGTTTATTGAGAAACAGGAGCTCAAGAATCACTTGAAAATGCATTCAAACCAAGAAAGCTCTGCCAAGAAATGCATGGATAACGACACCAATGAGACCAGAGTTCAAATCCAAGTCTTACCTCAAATGACAGCTTCCGATGCGTCGACCCTTTCCAACAACAGTACGAATAGTGATATAAATATTGAATCGAATATCAATGCATTCAAAGACTCATTACTCAACTCAAACATTAATACCGAAACCGACAATGAATTGAGTGTTGAATTGAGTTCAGTGGGCGCTCACTCTTCACTCCTATCCCTGTCGTCGCCGCTGACCATAAACCTGCCCTCTTTGGGCCATAATTTATGTCTACCGCTGACAAGTGTTCACCCGTTGACCACAATTAATATGACTCAAACCTATCAAAGCGTCGACACCTCTAACATAGGTATTGTTGGAAACGGAACTCAACTGTCGTTCTGTGAATTTCAACGAACAGAACCGAACCGAACATTCTATAACACAAGCCGTTCGCCAACACAGGAGTCCAACACAACCTTCTTCTCTAGTCAGACATCCATTGTCTCGAATACAACACAAACCAATCAATACGTGAATGAGAGTCAACACAATTACCAAACAATTCATTGCAGTCTTTGTTCCGATGTTTTTGTTGCACTCAATAACTTAAGACAACATTTGATTGACTTTCATAGAGTGGAACCGGAAAAAGTGATTGGAATGATGTATTAAAGCACCGGAACATCGGTTTTGATTTAATCCAAAATATTTATTTGTATTTATTTTATATGTATTTTAAAATTTAAGAAATAAATGAGAAATTAATTAAAGAATAATTGGTATTAAAGCGATAACTCGTAATGTTTTGGTTCTCTTTTGTAAACCATTCGAAACAAATTGGATTCGATGTCATTGAGTAGAGAACTCGCACCGATTCGGAACAGATCTCTATTCAGCCAATCCTCACCTAATTGTGTCTTAACTAAAGTAATCCAATCGATGCTGTCCTGTGCCGTCTTCAGACCTCCGGCCACTTTAAACCCTACTTTAATTCCTGTCATCCGATAGAAGTCAGCGATGGCTCTCAACATAACCAAACCTATTGGAAGCGTTGCATTGATTGTCTCCTTTCCAGTCGAGGTCTTAATGAAATGAGCGCCGGCTGTCATCGAAGTCATACTTGCCTTCAATTAAATAAATAAAGTTTAAAATAATTCAAATCCACTCTAAATAACATACTTTATAGACGTTGTCGAGTGAACCCAACTCTCCGGCGCTTATAATGACTTTCAAATGAGCGCCGCTTTTATCGCATATTTGTTTCATTTGTCGGATTTGGTCATACATTTGATTCCATTGACCATTGAGTGCAAGTGTTCTGTCAATAACCACATCGATCTCATGGGAACCACAGCTCAAAGCGAACTCTATTTCACTGAGTCTTGTGTTGAGTGAGTACTGTCCGGACGGGAAACCTGTGGCCACACAAGCGATCGATACCTTAGCGGCCGTCGAATCGGTGACCAATATATTGAATGCATTGACACAATCGTCAACTCTGGAGGGATAGACACAAACGGCTGCTGTTGTGAGTGTTTCCGACAATAAGTTGTTTGCATTCAATCGTTTGATTAAATCACTTCTCAATGGATTCAGTGATCGATAACAAAGTCTTTGAACGTTAGCGTCGGTGTCGTCGCCCGAAAGGGTCGTCAAATCAATGCTTTTGATGGCAAACAATAATTCCTTGACCTTTGACTCCCTGTCCAATGAATGGAACCGTTGTTTGACTGCATTTGTGATCTCTTTTATATTATATGTATTGATATTAATGTTTTCCAACACTTTATTGTCTATAAAATCAATGAATTTTGTAATAAATGATTGAAATATAGTTTAAATAAATACCGAAATTAAATATATTTGAAGACATTTTTCAATTGATTTAAATAATTTTAATCTAAAATATAAACAAATGATAAAACTATTTCAAGTGTAGACTACTTTTTGACAACTTTTCTCAAACTACCCCTCTATACCTCCCCCTCACTCGGCCGACCTTAGCGACCCCTGGGTTTCAAGTTGCTCTTTTTAGTTAAGAAACAATAGAATTCATTGCATTTTCAGAAATTACTGGTCTGTTTGGTTTGGAAATATTAAAAACCCCCCCCTTCTTAAGCAAGGAATGGGGTATAGCCAGAGCAGCTAAAACTTCTGCTATTTAATCCCTTTCCTTTGGAACTCACAATTTAATCCTTTTGATCAAAGACTTTAATTGAAAATAAATATATAGTCTTAGAAAAAATTAACTTATGAAACATCCATCACAACAGTTGACAATAAATTAATTAAATCTAAACTGTTGTGATGGATGTTTCGTATGCAGAAGTATTAGCTGCTCTAAGAATGGTATAGCGAAAACACCTCTTAATTCTAATTTGCAATAAAAAGAAACAGACGAGTGGGTAAATGGAAGATTTTGAAAATTTTAGCATGGAGTGTTTCAATAAGGTTTTATAAGAGAGTTTTTTATAACTATTTTACTAATATGGATGGCCAAAGACCTCGAAGTCAGGGCGAATAGAGTACTGATAAGAGGCTCAATATCAGGGTGGTATAGGGGTATTTTGCAATCTTCAAATTCTTGAAGAATTTAATTAAAAATGATTCAATTTTACAAAATTCTGGCATTTTTCTAAGAATTTAGACAGAATTTCACAGAATATTTCAAAAATTAACCTTCGATGCATTTTTTCTTAAAGGGGACCTCGTTTTCTTCATCACACGGGGTATTTTCATCTTATTCAGGGGTAGCCAATGGTGGGTATATCCTAAATACCCCCTGAGTGCGAGATTTTGCAAAATACCTTCTCTGTGCATTTTCATAATTTAAAAACTTTTATCCCCCCTGACTTTTTGGAAAAGAATTTTTAAAATTCTTCCCTTATACCCCCTGACTCGGCCAAGTCTGGCTACACCTGTTCTTAGTATTTTGTCAATACCCCCTACTGGCCCTCAATATATTAATATATTGTCAAAGTCTTACTAAGGTTGCCAAAAGGGGGTAAAACCAATATATCTCTGTGACGTTTTACCAAATACTCGCCCCTTGAGTTCAGACAATTAATTACCGCATTCTGTGAATGAATTTGCCGTCAATTGAAGACAATATATGCTTCCAATGAATGAAGAAAATAAAATCAAAGATTTCAACATTACCAAACAACCGCCCCTGGCCAAAATCTGCCATTTTTTATCCCCTATTCTATTAATAAAGAATAAAATCACAAATAATAAGCGAAACTTAAAATTATATTCAATACAATCAATATTTTTATTTAAATTACAAAATTAGAATTGAAATATACTAATGACGAGTGGAGTGAAGGCACAGTATTATTGATAAACAGAACAATTATGACTATTAATAACAATTGAGTTATAGTTGTGTTTAATTAAGAAATTTAGTGAAATATTCAAAAATACAATATAATTGTTGTGAGAAAACAGTATTAAATTTGATTAAAATATTAGTATTTGATTAAAATTATTCAATGAATCGGTGAAAGGTCTTAAAGTTCTGGATATTCTCCGGGCGGCAACACTAGTCTCCGGCAAATAGGACACGACCCGTCCTTTTTTATCCAATTAGATATACACTAATCAATGAAAAAATATGAAAACAATTCAATTAAAAATTATGTTTCGCTAAAAATTAATTTCTATAACATTCACCGAATCGTGAAAGAAGTGATTGCATTCCGTCTCGTATTTCGATTGAATAGCAATCGATTCATAACATATCGAACAAATAGAATCGTCATATTTGCCGGTTTTGTGATCCACTTTAGACCAACCCTTTGGTTCTAAATGTGAAGTATTCTCAAACATTTGATTCTGACTTTTATTATTTGAGATTATTTTCAAAGAAGGAATGGAACGGGAATTACGACTTTGAGTCTAAATAAATGTTTTATTTTATTAAAATATATTAAAATCCAAACTCTGTGTCAAAACTCACGAAATTATTCATTAGAACCACATTTCTATCGATATATTCACTAATTTTGCTGACAATGTCTGAGATCTTCATTCCTGAGAAACCTTTGGGATTACCCGAAGAGATGAGTGAACTCTTCGTTTGACTCATACTATCGATTAGTATTTCACTAAAAATAAACAAATAATTAGAAAAAACTCAAAATCAAAATTCAAGTCAAGACATACTCCGATAACTCCATATACTTCTCCTTAAGTTTGGCCAATAGTTTCATTTGCGCCACATTTAGGGTTGAACTACTTGACTCACTGTTTGGTAAAACATTAGCCAATTGTTTGACTGGAGTTTCGGTTTCTTTCGCTTCGATTGGCTTTCGTTGGACTTTCTCTCCGATTGCAGTCAAACCATTGTTTTGTAAATTTTGGGCCGAAATTGGTTTCGAATCACTCAATGATTGCGAAATCAATTCGTTTTTCACTTGATTTCCATTATTGCTGTTCAATAGAGGCGTCGAAACATTGACTGAATCCCCAATAATACTCTTTGCGAAGGAATTGAAGGCCGAAATCGGAGACGAATTGCGAGGAAATGTCATTTCGAGCGATGAGTTCTGTTCGACTGCTCTCAACGGCAAAACATTGTCCTTCTGTCCAATCAAACCAAAGTTAGGTTTCGGTAAATCAGACACCTTTGGGGCGGAAAAGAGATCTGAAACGGACGGCATGTGATGCTTGAGGTCATCACCGAATGGCATACTTTGTGTCAAATAGTTGTCCGAAATCTTATTCTTCGTTTGCATAAAACTATTGGCAATGCGTTTGATTTCATTCAAGTCATTGAGAAAAACGAGTGGAATCTCGTCTAAAATGGTTTTATAAAACGACAACAAATCGGGAAATTCAGGTAAAGCGCTGTAATCGAAACCAATGGACTCTAAGTTCCTATTCATGTCGTCTTTCAGAAGACTCTGTGCTGACTCGCGAACTCTCTTCTTCTCCTCCTTTGCCTTATTTGATGCAATCGTTATTTGTTGAACAATGGGTTCGAGTCTTTGAGCGATGGCTTCGTTTTGATAGAATCGATTGCATTCATTGCGGATATAATCGCCATATCTTTTCAGGTTTTGTCGATATTTTTCGATGCAATCAATCGCTAACTTCTCATTCGTCTGAAAAATATTTAAAAATTGAATAATTGTTTTAATTATTGAATAAAAAACACAACCTTTAGGACCAACTCTTCTGTTTGTTTCAACTGTTTTGTCGTCTCCTCTAAACTCGATTTCAACACTTCATTCACTCCTTTCAGTTGTTTTATCTCTTTTTGTAATTTCTTTTCAATATTATTGCTGTTATTGGATGTGTAGTGAAGAGTGGACTCATTGTCCGAGTCATCGATTGAGACCTCAGTGATCGACTCAATGATGCCATTTGTGTTGGAATTACTATCGAATGGCTCTCTGTTTGGCCAACCATTCTGTGGCCAATGACTGCTACAGTTCGGGCATTGAGTTCTTTGATTGTATGCATTCGCGAGACAACAGTTCATCGAATGACTTAAGTGGCCATTGAGTTGATGGCTATAATAGCCGTAATTAGGGTTTATCGGACCCATTGATGACCAGATGGGCCCCGAAGTGGGCGGAGGCAGTGTTAAGTGCGGTGGCATCGGTCCCAACGATGACATGTATGGCCGCATCGAAGACATCGGCGGTTGTCGTAAGTATTGATGTGTTTGCGGAACAAATGAAGGAATGTTTGGATTAATACTGGTTTTCGGCGACACAACTGACTGACCAGACATTGACTTCTTATTCATTGTCTAAACATTTATTTAAAAGTAAAAAGAGATTTAATTAAAATAATTTGTTTTATTTAAATATATTTACTTTTAATTGTAATTTCAATTAAATTCAATAAACTTTTAAATCAAAACGCAATTCAAAGACATTTTTATTTATAAAATAATAATTATTTTCATTTCATTTCATTCAACTGAGCCTTAGGTTTGATATTATCGATGAATTGCATAACGTTTTAATCGAAATTAAATTCACAACAGTTTTGACTAAATGTTCAAAATTTACGTCAACTCTAAACACGAGTCAAAAGTATTTTCAAACAATTTGTTTAACTTTTGTTTTATTAAAAATTAGTTTTTGACTAAACTCTAACTCATTTAATATATAGACGTAATTAATGGTCACTTATTATCAAACAAACCGCTACACTGTTTGGCCAAACATATCATTCAGCCCTCTATTGACCTGAAATATAGTCTAACAATTAATTTAATTTTATAACAAAAATATACGAAATAATGATTTAAATTAAATATTTCATTCAAACTGAACTGAACTTTGCATAAAATGAATATAATATCGAAATATCGCTTCTATTCAGATATAATTGCTTTAATACTCTATAAACGATAGCATTAGAAGTTGTAATTTATAACCAATGGATACAAACTTAGTGCTGATATTCTGGTAAATTTAGAATTAAGTTTTATCATTAATAGATATCTAAATTAGCGGGAGATCTCAAGAGTTGTAAGAGTCCTTTAACTTTTCTCAAAAACCTAGTTCTCAGAGTCCCACATGTTGGTTTGAATTATGTTATAAATGACACAAGATTCTAACCTATCCTGAGCTTATTTTAGAATTCTTACAAAATATTATTTACTTTAATAGAATTTAAACAGAATATGGCTTATTCTGTCTGATTTATTATTGAATGATGCTGAATTTGATTATAATCTACCTAGTTCATCAAATTTCCTTAATATTTTAATTTAATGTGAAGTCAATAACATTGAAAATTAATAAACTTTTTCATTAAAATTTTATTTATTTTATTTAAACACTAAATAAAATATTTTATAACATAAAAATGCATTCTTTAATTGATTACAATTGAAATATCGGCACAAAAGGCTTCTGTGGCTCCATTGTCACATAGAAGCCTCCAACGGGTTAGTCTGTCCCCCTTTAATACAAAGAGATTTTAAATTATTATTATTTTATAACTTTTATTCAACTAAAATATATAGAATTTAAATAATATAAGCTTTATATCAAATGATAGTTATCTGAGAATTATTGAATTGACTCACTTGTGGCAACATATTGTCCACTTGTACTCTGTAGTCAAGTGTGTTGACTGTTCCCGAAGCAATTGGACATGTTAGGTACTGTCCACACACATCCTCGTCAGATATAGGTATCCAATCGCCAATAAGTGCTTTCATTTCTAGTCTGCAGTTATTTGCGCTATAGTCTGAATATAAATGGAAAGCACTTATAGTTGAATACAATTTTGAATTTGTTTTTTAAATAGTAATTTACGTGGATTAAAATCTCCTTTGACAGAGACTACAGTCCCTCTTGTGAAAGCACATGGCTCAGAAGTACAGGGCGTTATATCAATCGATTGAATTATCGCTGGACTTGGTTTCGGGTCTTTGAAATAAGAATTTTTATTTTATAATTTCAGTCATAAAACAAATTCAGACAATTAATTACCGCATTCTGTGAATGAATTTGCCGTCAATTGAAGACAATATATGCTTCCAATGAATGAAGAAAATAAAATCAAAGATTTAAACATTTCTACAATTATTCAAATATCTTATTATTCTATAATATTTTACTTTTATATAAGTTTGAAGTGTTATAAAAGAAAATACCTTTTATTCAGGGATGTCGAAGGGGAGGTCTAGCAATTTATTCTTCCCTAGGCTCTCGCCGAATGAATACTCCCCCCCCCCTAGCGTTTTGGACCTTTGACATCCCTGCTTTTATTGCATTATTTATTGGACTTAAAGGGCAATCGGTTATCAACTTTAAGAATATATTTGCGTCTTTAATAACATGTCATTTAATAAATATCATATGAGATTATTTTTGCTTTTAACAATGCCTTTAAATATTTACAATTGGTCTATTTCTTTTTAAATTAAATCATGGTAACAACATTGTTAATGCGAAAGTTGGTTAAAAGGAACTGGAGACGATATGCTTTTGTCAATTATCGGGGGATTATTGTCAATATTTTAAGGAATTTTACACATTTTAAATAGAATTGAGACGATTATTGCATTAATTACTTTATATTACTAAAACATTTTACAGATTTTTCGAAAATTACTTCATGATTGAGTAGTGTTACTGTTCGAATTATCTAAAAACATGAAGAATATTCAAGGTTGTTTGTGTATCAAGTAAGGTTGCAAACTTTCATGAAATTTAAAAATGAATTTTTCATTTTTTAGTGAAATATTAAAATGCTATTAAATGAAATATTTTCTGGAATAAAATGATTTTTATTACTAACAATCTTGTTATAAGAGTATAAATTCTCCTTTTAAGTGAAATTGAACTAAATCGTGGTTATTTTTTAAAATCTCAAGTATTAGCTAGAATGAAATCAAATTCATTGAATGAAATCTTTAATTTGGCCATAAGTTTAATTTTAATTAATATTTCCCTTGTATATATAATTTGGAATTATCTTCAGCCAATTATAAAACATCTACTCAAATATTTTTGCATAATTAATAGATGGCGTTATTTGTAGTGAAATGAAAGATATTTTTTTGAGGTGAAAGTTTCGCGAAATTTTCACTTGAAAGTTTCACAATATTTCACTCTTTGCAACCATACTATCAAGTGAATAAAAATTGAACTGTATTATATAAAATCACAAAAACATACAAAGTTGGATATTATAATAGAATAGGGATTCTAGAGATGACCAATGGGGGATCATTTTTCGAAGACAGCTGGGGTATTTTGTCTATACCTTCCATTGTCCATCCCTAGATAAGAGCTTGAAAGTCACAATAGGGCAAAGGGTATTTTCAAAAAGTCCAATTATTGCTTTAAACCTGTATTGCTACTATTTATTTGTTATACAGCACATAAAAACAGATAAATATTGTAAAGGCGATGTCCAACTTGAAATATTTTGTTTACATAATGTAATAATGAAAATTTTGTAATAATATATGATCAAAACAATAACATTTTTATAAAAATTATTTCTCTAACTATAAACACCATTGAACTATGCTACATTTTATTCTTAAATTTCACACTTAATTTAAACAAAAACTAGAAGAGATATTTTAATGATTTTTTCAGCATTGTATACATGTATTAAAGTAGAATTAATAATCCTATAAAATATTTATATAAACAATTTTCTTTTGGCAGGAAATGATATTTAAAAAATATAAACATGAATTCAATGATGTTGCCCTTCGAGAGCCCAAGATATGAAGAGTAGTTTTATTAACTCTATCAGTCTACTTTATATTGATAAAGAGAAGCATTAGGCTCAATTGAGGAAACAAAGTGATTTCTGGAAAAATACTATAAAATGGAAAGTAAAAGCTATTTAAGGATAAAAAAATTGTGCATATTGTTCAATACGCTTAATAAATAAGATATTGGATTTGTAATTATTTTTATTCATATTCAATCATAACATTTACAAATTGTAAGAAAAACTATAAGAAAATATTGCATTTTTGAGCGACCATAACTTTTTAAATATGGTAGTTAGAGAAATAATTTTTCTACAATTCATTATTAAATAGTAAGCTTAGTTTGTGTTTATAATGGCGCTAAAATATCTTGACAATTTATAAACTACTGAAATGGCCTTTATTAAGTATATATTGTCAATAAGAAAATTATATGAATAAGCATGTTGATATATAAAAAAAAGTTATGAGGTTTGCTTGTGTTTGCAGTGATAAGTATGCTTAAATATTTTGCCAAAATGATAGGGGGACTTTGTTTATTCTTCTTCACAGGGGGAGATTTTTAGGAGATAGGAAGAAGATTTTAAATGTGTTTTTCTGTTTAATAAATAACATTTTTTACAAACAATAGCTAATGTTAATTCTGGTGCAAAGCAAAGCAAATTTAAGCAAATATCTCAGGGGGTATTTGTTTTGGCGAAGCTATGTGTATTCCGGCCTGTGATGTCAAATATTTTAGAGGAGGTGCAGGGGAGGATATTGCGCAAGTATCAAATTCTTACAGAATTCTATTAAAAATGATATGATTTAACAGAGTTTAGACTAATTCTGCAAGAATTTAACAAAATTCTGTTATTTTTCAAGAATTTAGACAGATTTTCTCAAATTGCCATGAGGGGGAGGGGGATATTTCACGAATGGCCTGGAGGATATCCGGCCAAAATCACAGGGGGTATTCCGGGCTAGACCCCCTTTTCCCACCCCTTAGAATACTGAATGATTTTTCTTTGGTGTTGATGTCAATGAAAAAGGGTAGGTGTTCAATTACTCTTTATTCTAACCAAATTTTTTAATAATATAATTTATACAGCCGTCCAGATTTTAAAGTAGACACCATATGCAGCCTTTTTTAATTGACCCAGCGGCAGTGAGAACGATGGATACGATATAATATAGTGATGGACTTATAGGGTTTTTACATCAATATGTAGTATTAATCAATAAACATTTTTGGACAAAACCCTATAAGTGTAACGCTATATTATATCGTATCCGTCATTCTCACTGCCGCTGGGTCAATTGTCCATATATTGTTAATCAATGTTTTATTTTTCATTTAATGAAGAAAATGTTCTGTCTATTGAAAATCGTGGATGGAAATCAATAAGTATTGTTTGTGCCTTTTCCTATCATGAAATCAGAGGGAAATTTCAATTCTGACAAGTACATAAATTTTCTGGAAAACAAATTATTTCCCTGTGCGGAGTAAATATATCCTGATTCAGACTTTTATATCCTACATGACAACTCACCTATTCACACTAGTTATAGAACTCAGGCTTATTTAGGGGCTAAGTGGGTTTTAGGAGAGTTATTGAACACCCGCTTATTCGCCTGACCTGAATCCTATAGAAAACCTATTTATGATCCTTAAACACAAGTGCAAATCCAATCATACACTTAAAATAGAATTATTGTTAGTAAAAATATGCCAAAAATGGGATTATTCAATTAATTCAAAATTTAGTTTTGTCAATTTGATGCACCCCAAAAGGGACTTTATTCAATGTCACGTTGTTTGTGACTGATTTGTAATAAATATTTTGTACTTGTATGAATGTAAAATTTTATTAATGTTTAATATTTCATACGCACTTCGCTCTCAACCTTTGAAGAGTGCAGACGTGATATACCTGTGCTCTTAGAGAGACTAATTGTAAATTAATTGTAAACTAAATAAATCATTTTATTAATTATTAATCAATTGAGTCCTTATTCCTCAACAAAGAGAATATCAATAATAAGTCGAAACCAAATTAATTGTAAAATAACAGAAAATCCTATCATAAGTGTTGCAGAAAGCGGTTCACATCTAAGAGTTGGTATAACAGGACCATCAGATACATTAGATTAAAAAACGATATAATAATGCAATTGCTAATTCTTATGGAATTACCAAATATTAAATACTGTATTAAAAATTATTGAGAAAAAAACATTATTGATTATAATATATGGACAATTGTAAAAAGGCTGTATATGGTGTCCACTTTAAAATCTGGACGGCTGTATAGTATTTTCATGCTATAATATCAATTTTAATTTTTTTTAATATGATTAATAATCAATGATTGCATAGTTAATCAGGGATAAATAAAGAATTATTGTCAACTCATTTGTTAAACTCAGAAAACAATAAAGTACGGATTTCTACGGATTTTGAGAAAACTATGATTTCACTAGTGTATAACGGATTCGGGCAGGTAAAATTAAAAACTTTAATTGAAATGATATTATTTATTCCGTAATCCTGAACAAAATAACACTAAGCATTAATCTATTAATTAATAATTCAATTTTTCTTCGACGACTCCGTTGAAATACATTATCATTCTTATTGTTAATGAATTAAAATTTAAGGTTATACTTGAGTTATTATGATAGTTTTCTTAAAGTTTTCTTAGCATCCTAAGATATTCAATTATTCGATTGCAATTTTTGATATGAATGTGAAGAACTTGAACAGAATTCAATAATATTACAACTATCATGTATTATAGTTATTCACTGGAATATCAGTGATTTTAAATGAATTGAATTCTATTTTGACCTCTATCTTCGGTTTGAATTAAATGTTATAAAATATCAAAATAAAAATTAACCGCTTAATATACTGTATAGTATATAGTTTAACTATTATTTCTAAATTAATCAAAGCTTTATTCATAAATGGTTTGCATTTCATAATAAAAGCATTGATTAAATTGCATAATAATTGCATTATCTCAACCACTTTTAATCAATTTTCAGGCCAAAATCGAGTTTTTCCGGGCATTGCCCGAATCCGTTGTGCACTAGATATAACTTATCTTTCAATTCACCTTTATCAGACCCATATTAGACTAAGAACGAACCTTGATTAGAAACAATAGGTGCAATAAAGCTATTTATTTGCTGTAAAAATTAATTACTCACAAATCAAATTCTAATCAAATGCAATAAAATAATAATATTTTTGTTATAAACAACAAAAATATATTAAAGCAATATAATTTATTCTAAGGATGCAGAATTGTATAATCAAAATCCTTAAATAATTCAAATTTTAGAAAAAAGCTCATTTTTCTTTCATATGATTTAATTTTCATATTTCAAAACTCTAACAAATTCATTATTTTTGTGAAAATATAGTTACTATAGTTGATTCTAGTGTTAATTGACTTATGAGAAAGAGTATTTAAAATTACCCACTCCAAATTTATTAAATTGTAGTTTTTTGATCATTTATAAAAATTAATAGAGATTACTATTAGATAATAATTTACATAAAGAGTACAATTGATTTTAATTATAATGAATTTCAGTTTAAAAACCAATTAAATTCATTATTATATTGAAAAAGACATTCACAAAATAGTAACAAGAAAGCGATACAGTATACCAGTGGTGCCCATTCTGTGCATCGGATGCATTCGCGGTCAAAATATATTTGAATCCTTTGACGAAATGTTTACTTATATCTGTCAAAGCTATTCAAAACTAATATTACTTAAAAGTTAGTGCAGCTCACAAGTGATCCTTTTCCTTTGGGTTTGAAATCAGTTAGAATTTTAATAACGCTTTATATGAAAGTAACAACTCCTCCACCCCTCTATATTTATAGGTATAAATGATGTGGATATATTAAGTGTATAAAATGAGAGGGAATTTCAAACTGTGGGCAGACTGCTGTATACAATATACTGCCAGTACCAGAGATTTCAAAAGGATTTGAGACAGGGGAGATAAATTTCAAAATACAGAGGATCCAGTGGAAGGCCTATCGATTCAAAATTGTGAAGATCTAAAGACTTGTTAGAATCTCAATATGAAATGCTTTTTTAAGTTTATAATTGGCTTAAAATCATACAATTGACACGATATAGCAATTAACAATGATTTAAAGCATAGTAGAAAATCTGAAATTCCGTCTGTATTTAAGGACAAATGGTTTGAGATGTCATTTTCCCGAGAAGATAGCTTCGAAAACGCCACTTTTTATTAAATTTGTATAGTTTAACCGTACGAATTGCTAAAACTTTCGCTGTCATAGGCGGACGCTTAGAAAATTTTCCGATGGTATTCCTCTAAAACATTCCACCACACCCCCGCCTGGAACTCCCCTCTGAACATTTCTGATACTGAACAGTATCAGTTATAAGCAGTAACTGCTTAAAGAAATTAAAAATCAATTTTTATGGTTTTTTGTGACTTTTGTTAAACTTACAGTACATCACAAACAGAAATTTTTTTAAGCGTTTAGTTCAGTTAAATATCTCAATAGAAATAAAGTGTAAAGTACTGTATTAAAGAATTCGCGATCATTTACTTTTACACAAGACTCTGCTTAACTCTCGTTAAAAATCAATAGCGAATAGTCTTTTGATCCCTACATTGAACAGTAACTGTTAGGCTAATACACAAGTTATCCTTCTCCTTTGGGTTTGAAATCAGTTAGAATGTTTGAATTTGAAATAAAATTACATTTGAATGTACTAATGTTATTTTAAACTAGTGGACAGTACAGTGGACAGAATAGGAAAATATTAATTTCAAATGCATTTCACAATAGATTAAAATAAAGTTCTTCAAAGACTATAAACTGTTTATCTATTGATTTATTTACCTAAAGGACTATAATAGCAGACTCTGTTAAGCAGAGCAGATGTCAGAGATAATGTTTAATAAGTAAATATCAGAGCCAATCTATAATATCTATTAACAGTTCCCAACAAAAGTACTATCCACTAGTTTAAAATAACATTGGTACATTCAAATGTATTTCAAATTCAAACATTCTAACTGATTTCAAACCTAAAGGAGAAGGATAACTTGTGCTATTATAGTGCCAGAGATTTCTTATAAGGAACAAGAATTAATGATAAACATAGAAACTTATGGCTCACATATGAACTCTGGATCGAAATCTGGATTGAAATCTGTAGACTATTTATACAATAGATTATAAAGAAAACAGTTATGAATACTGTATAACAGCGATGCTATAATGGTGGTTCGCGAACCACCAAAATATATAAATAGAGTAATAATTTATAAGCTTTATAAAAAGATAAGTAGAACGTGCAGTGATTCATATATTATTGTACAGTTTATAAGTAAAGGAGAGTTTAGAAAGATTAATTGAATGAATAAAAGTCAAACAATAGATTCATTTAAATTGTAAAGTAAAG
>JAQFXN010000942.1:0-17605 GCA_034693365.1 Liacarus xylariae
GAGAGAGAGAGAGAGAGAGAGAGAGAGCGCGAGAGAGAGAGAGAGAGAAGAAACTAAAAATTTATTTTTCAATTTACAGTATATTTTGATTTTAGGGCTAATTGTTTGGCACAGTTTTTCTATACATAACACACACACAACACACATGTTATAAACCAAATCAATTGGAAACCGAATAGGAAAGGGGAACAGAATATAAAATAGTAAAAACTGCGCACATAATTAGCTATTTTAGAGTTAGCTCGAAAAATAAAGAAAAAACAAAAACACTACCGGCATATATACAGTACTGCAGGCATTATTGTTAAAATAAAAACGCCGGTAGCATTTTGTATTTTACTACTAATTAGAAATGTTGAAAAATGATGAGCTGTACAGAGAAATTATGCTAGCTTGAACTTTCTCTCTCTCTATTATGTGCATTGTTTAATTAGAAAAATAAAATTTGTTTTTAAATAGGTCAATTGTCTAATTTAAATTAATCCTTTAGGTATTTAATTTGTTGAAAATGAGCATTTCTAAATTGAAAAATCTAAGCTATTTAATATTTATTTAACAATTTAATTTCTAACTGGGATACGAGAATTTATTGTTTGAGATGTTTTAATTTCGGTTTTTTCGATTCGAAAATGAAATGACATTAATTAGCGTAAAAATAATGGTCATATAGTCTAAGCAATGCTAATTTATTTTAATAGACAATCACGACATTTATATTTTTAATTTAAAATTATATAATGAAAAGAAAAACAAAAGACATTATTATAAAAATTTATTTAATAAGCTTTCAAATTAAACTATATTTAAATTACAGACAGTACTCAATCAAAATAAAAGCAAAAATGATTATCTTGATTAAATCAAATAAATTTTAATTAAGAAATATTATTTATTAAAATCTTTAGTGAATTTTTAAAAGAGACTATATTTTGATTAACTACTTAATCAATATTCAAATATACAGGTACTGTAATATAGATTTCGGAAATTGGATTTTATCTATTTGTAAAAAAACTCGAGAAAACTAAATTTTCAATCGATTAATGACATGTTATTTATCACTTATCAGGTGTATATTTAGTATATATATATATATATATATATATGTTTAAAACCTTTAGGGAAATGATATTATTTGTCCAAATCCACAATTCAGACATGAAAATTTATATTTATATTAATTTAAAAATGTTTAAACTAGGTCAATCGTTAAAACTAAATATAGCCGAATTTCGATTTCTGTGCTACTGCTGCCGCTGCTCTGCCAATGCTCTGTTCCACTGCTCAGATCCATCATAAGACGGGCCGGTTTAACAACATTTTCATTTTTAAAACCCAACTAATGCTGTATTTATTTATTTATTTCTTGTTTAAAAAAAACAATTCTCTTTTATAAATACAATATTTTTATGTGTCGTTCCGTTTTTGAACTGAAAAATATTATAGTATTTTCGGTAAAAGAAATTTTTTTTTATCATTTATTTTTCTTTATTTCAAACAAAAACTAATATTTCGAAATTGGGATAACAATTATGTTATTTTCTATAATCATATAATAAAAATATATATATATTTATATAGAAATCATATGTGAAATACATTTCGGTTTCACTTCCTCTCTCTATTGATGCGATTTTGTAGACACACTCTCTTGACTTGTGTTTTTTGTAGGAAATTTGCTAATAAATAGGGGTTTTTTTTAATAACATTATACGTTTGAATGATGTTTTGGTTTTCTAAAAAAAAACATACATTTTATTGGTTTACAAATTAGAGTAGTATTTAGTTTAAATAAAATTTCTATTTCCTATATTCAAGTATATAAAGTGAATAAAAAAAATGTTAACATGTCAAATTTACAATAGCACCTAAATAAATTCAGAATTAAAAATTTATTAACATTCTAGTTAAATTAAAATTTATGAATCTCTATTATGAAACATACAAGTTAAATATTATAAAAATAAAACATCATATTAATTTTTTCAAAAATGTACCATGTGATTTAATGATAATGTTGATTTTTTTTGAAATATTTTAATAATTTACATTAAATAAGCTAGTGCTTAGTATAAATATTCAAAAATAACTAATCTAACTTGTTCAAATTTTAATTTTCACATGCTCATTCTTGGCGAATAATAATTAGAGCTTATTCATCCAATTTATATTTAAACTTAACATTGCTGCTATAAATATACAACCATAATAATTAAAACAAATACATTGATCAAGAACAGTCAATGTTAATAGTTCTTACCATCATTATCTCAAATATATAGCTCCAATTGCATTAGATTAATGATACCAAGTTCAAAAATAGAATTCAAATGATAAATGCTAAATTATAAATTTGTTTTATTGAAGCCAAGTATTAACAAAATAAAATGTATTTCACCTCACATTTCAAATATTCATATTTTTTACGACTACTTTATTGTTAAGGAGAAGAAAATCAATTTTCTCGAGTATTTTTCAATATATATATATATATATATTATAAATATTTTTTTGCTCAAGTATTTTGGCAAAAGACAGCTCTGAATGGATTATTCTATTGTCAGTCAGTAGTGAAAAGTGGAAATAATTTTTTTTCTGATATTTCGAGAGCAAAGAAAAAAAAATCACTTCAATCCGAGAGATAGGTTTGAAATATAATATTCAGTCCATTCAATAGATAGAAGAGAGAAATCTGCTATCAATTTCTCATTAGTGTATACACTGTATTGAATACACTCTATATCTGGAAGTAATTTATAATAAATAGAAAAAAAATAGTTTCAAATATTTGTTCAAATGTTCTCTAATTTAAAATCAAATTTCTTTAAATCTATTTTAAGCCAAAAGTATACTAAAAGGAAAACAACATTAAATTCTTGATTCACTATCTAATTAAGCCGTTCTATCGATTCACTGATATAATTGAGTAAAAAGAAAAATAAAATAGAAATTCAAACATTTACTTTTTAATAGAGAGTATTGAAAATTTAATTCCAATAATAGAAAAATAAATTTGTTGAAGAAATATGTCCTTTAATCCTGCTAATTCTCTGACTTTAAACAGATTCAAAGATGGCCAAGGGTGGGATTCTTATAAGTGAAAGTAGAATTTAAGCTAAAAGTATTATAAGAACATACCTACAAAGCTTGCTATGGAAAGTTTGATTTAGCTAGTAAATTACATATGAATTAAATTTAATAAATTTATGGATGACCAATGGTGGGCTGGTATAGCCAAAATACCTCTCCTTTCTTCAAAAATAATTCTCCCTCTGTGAAGAAGAAGAGACAAGAACCACCTTAGCAATCTTAAGAAAACGGCTCCGATTATTTAGAATGTTCTAAGAAATTCTGTCAGAATTCTTTGTTAAATTAAAGAATTGTGCCATATTCTGTTAAATTCCTTCAGAATAGATGAAATTCCGTAAATATTCTTCATTTTTTAGTTAAACTCTGTTAGAATCTGACGACTGCAGAAAGAAACTTTTTAAACAAAAATTTAGCTATCTACATTTAAATATTGGTGAATGTTGCACCTCCAGTTAATTTCCTAGAATATATTATCATATTTAATTAATTAATTAACCCTATTTCGAATAATAAATATACCTTGGTTAAATTTGACCTACTCTGCTATATTAGAGAGAAAGTTGAAATAAGAAGAAAAATATCTTACTTTTAATTGAATTCACAACTGAATAGAAACAGTCATTCAATATATCGCTTTCGCAATGAAAAGAGAAACAAAAATTTTCTTTTATTTTACTTATTTTTTTTCTTGAGTAAAATTAATTCACTTTTTAAGTAAATCTATAAAAAGCAATTTCTTTTCTGGATTTTATTTTTTATTTTTTTTTGAATTATAATATCAAATAGAAAAAGAAGAAGAAATTTAAGTGAAGTTAACTTATTGTTCAAATAGAAAAAAAGTGAATCAATAGAAAGAAAATAATTCCTAAATTAGGAGAAAAAATATAATAAAAACATATTTTAACTTTTTTTTCTTATTTGCAATTTGGGACATCAGAGATGTGGGAGATTCTTTTTTTAAAAATAGTCTTGATACTTTCCAAAAATATATTATGTTTTATGAATTTTCCTAATATATTGAGATTTTATAAGAAGGTATAATTAAGACAATCTTTGCAAGAGGAAATCGTGACTTTTCAACTTTGACCTGCAGTTTGATTGCACTATAATATTCATTTAGGAGTTCGAGTTAGATATCAATGAATTTGTAAACATAGAAACAACTTAAACAACACCAACAATTAGTAAAATATATAAATTCACTTATAGGACAGTAAGACAGACAGACCTAACCTAACCTAACCTAACCTAACCTAACCTAACTCTAATTTGTATATTAATTTATAGTGCAATCATACTGCAAGTGAATGCAAAATCAAACACATGTAAATGGAATTTTAAAATAATTTTTATATTGAATTATCGACTGTCATATACATAATTTCAAATATATTTGTTAATGAATTTCAACAGAATATTCTGTTATCTTCAAATAATCATACACAATATACAAGAAATACAAAAATTATCCAGATAATTTTCAAAATATAAAATTTCATTCTATTACATGTGATATTCTGAATTATAGACCGGTTCATTTAAACTGGAAACAAATTTAAACAGAATGGATAATATATCAAACCAAATGTTTGCCAAAAGTGATTGGCTTTATATTAGTATATTTTAATAATCTCTGAACGCCTGCCAAATGTTAGTTTGAAATGAGATGTTAGTCATTGATAAAAACTTTTTATAAAAATCTTCTATTTCAATTTATTTGATATTGAAATTAAGCTCTCGGTCATAGATTAATAAAATAATATAAAATAAAGCGAATCTCTAAGAGAATGATCTATTAGCCAGTCAGTTTAAATTTATCTCCACTGTATATTCACAATCATAAAATAATCAATGTGGATTAAACTAATAAATGTCTCTGATCATTTTAATTGTCCATTCCCCAAAATGAATACCTTGTGCCGTCTGAGACGTTAAGCATCACTGAATTGTACCAAAAAATATCACCATTGGCTCAATTTGTGGAATAGAAACATATGTTTCACTCAAACCCCCAGAATATACACTAACATAATAATAATCTTTGTTATTGAAATGTCTTTCCATAACCGGCAGCTATATTGTAGTACACGTACTGATAAAAATCGCTGATCTAAGCCATACCTAATAAGACATACAAACAAAACAAAACACAGAGAAGAAAAGATGTGAAACAATAACTAAAGAAGAAAAAAGCAAACACTTTATGCCTTTAATAGTAAAACCTTTTTTTACTTTCGTTTATATACAGAATATTCTCCCATAAGTTATAACTTATAGTTAGAGTAGTTCGGATTCGGGCAATGCCCGGAAAAAACCCGATTTTGCCCGGTAACTCGATTAAAAGTTATGTAGATAATGCAATTATTATGCATTTTAATCAATGCTTTTATTATGAAATGCATACCTATTGTGAACAGTTATTATTACTTGAAAAAAAAACAATAATTAAACACTTATATTAAGATACTATTCTTTATTCTGATATATTCTATCATTTAATTTAAAATGAAAATAGAAGTTAGTTTAATAGGGATGTGTAATGCGGGTATAATCAATATTAAAAATTGATATCCTCTAAAAATTAAATAATTATCACCCTCTGTGATGAAGAAAAACAAGGAGTTTTTAATTTTCCTTATGGCAATTTTAAGTAAACGGCTCCGAAGACCTAGTTTTAGGATTATTCTATGAAATTCTATTTAAATTCTTATATAAATAACAGAATTCTGTCACGTTTTTTTATATTTAGTCATGTTTTGTTATATTCTTACAGAACACATCAGATATTGCCTGAATTCTGTCAAATTCTGTTAAATTCTTGCAGAATTATTTAAAATTCTGTTAAATTACGTCACTTTAAATTAAATTCTGTAAGAATTTGACGATTGCAGAATACACTTACCCGGATCTGCCCTCTGATTTTTAAAATTTCATTTTTACCGAATCCGAACTACCCTACTTATAATAAATGTTTTTATTTTGTTTTTCTCATTCCTTTCAATTTTTCATTTCGCAAATACATATAAAATAGAGGGGAAAGAAAAAGTGTAATAATGCACAGGCAATGCACACAAACTGGCGTACATTAATAGTAGTAATACTTTGTTTATATATGAGATATATATTTAATATATAGTAAGCTTTAAAAATATTCTGTTTATATACCTCTTCGAATCTGTGTAATGATTAAGAATAAAGAGATAGATAGAGAAGAAGAAGTAAAGTGTTTTCAATTTTTGTTTTCACCCGATTTTTATAACTCAGGAAAAGAGATTTTGTTTTTCTTTATTAAAAAATAACTAAACTTTTTTCTCATTTTCTACAGCTTTGCTATTCCTTAAACCCACTGTTCTCTCTCTCTCTCTCTCTCTCTCTCTCTCTCTCTCTCTCGCACTCACTTCCCTTCACTCTCTCCTCTCACACATTCTGAAGGTTAAAGAATTAGAAGCGAAGGAAAGGAAGAATTATATTATTCTTTTCCTTCTTATTCTCCTCTCTCATGCTTTCATTTTCACACTTGAGATATGCATTTCTGCCAGCGTTTTATGCAATGCCAGCCGTTTTTACATACCATACAAGTGCTCTAACATTTTGAGTGTATGTGTGTGTGGAGTGGATTGAATGGGCATAAGAATGAAAATATAGCGGAGAGAGTGAAAGAGGAAAAGAAATAAATGCTTAGAATGTATTCAATAATAAAACTAAATTTGAAGGCAAAAAGTATTCTCTGAGGCACTACTGGTAGGCAATGGTAGGCAATGGTAGGCATTGGCACTATATTTGGGTATATATAGACACACATGAAAACATGGCTAAAATTCACCACTGATCAGCTGACTTTTAGCTAATGCGTGTATGTGTGCCAATACACTAAAGCCCATTTCAACTGTGCTGAGCATAGCTTGAAGTGAAGTAAAGTGAATGAGAGTGAGGAGAGAGAGAGAGAGAGAGAGAGAGAGAGAGAGAGAGGACTTCAAAAGAAGGCACTCATCAGTTGTATCACTATTACCAGATTTTTCTGTATGTGCTCACGTGATCTCACTGTGCAAACGATAATGGCTGAGGGGAATTGATAATGGTATGTCAGCTCTCCCAGGATATTTCAAAATATAATTTATACAAGAGTAATATTGGTGGAATATTTTTGATTCTGGCCAATACATCTTGTTGCTATGGGTGTCCTGTGGTTAGGAGTTTGGAAAGTTAGGAAATAATATTTATGTCTGGTTATACATTGTATGCTTATAATCTAGCTTTATTAATTAGGCTGACCTCTACCTCTCCCTCCATATCCCCAAAACACTCACAAATAGAGTATTTCATTAAATTTTATTTACAAGTGTTTAGTTATGTTTGAAATGCAGAGCAAAGCCAATAGACTTTTGTTATTTACTTCCAATCTATGCTCTACTGAATAGTCTGTTCGTTAGACAGTGTGTGTGTCAGAGAGGGCTTGAGTGACAGTAACTATTGAAGTGTTTTTATACAATTCTCTCCATTCACTAGTGTTGGTGTATATTATGCTCTATTTTACTCCTCCATTCTGTATCTCATCTCAATTATGACTCTGTTCTTTGACTTTGTGCTACCACTGCTCTCTCTTCCCAGTAGATAACACACTAACTCTTCAGAGAGAGAGAGAGAGAGAGAGAGAGAGAGAGAGAGAGAGAGAGAGAGAGAGAGAGCACAGAGTCATATGATGTGCTGCACCTGTATATAGAAATTACAGTAATTTATTGATCCAGAGTTGAGATTTTGTACTGTATTTCCCAAAACATCAAAAAGTAGTACAACTTTTCTTTAGAAAACTACTTCTCCGTTCCCAATATGTTTTGCACTATTCTATTGCCTAAGTGTGTGTTTGTGTGTGAGGGAGAGCACAGATATCAGTTTGGAATGAATGGGAGAGTAGAGTTGCGCACAAATACATATACGCAATGCAAGAATTGCTGAAGAATTCCTTAGAAATTCTATGATGTAGTTGCGAAGGACTTTACATGTGCTCTAAAGCACTTCTCACTCTCCCTCTCCCTCTCGTCCAATCTTTCCCAACGATTATCATTCCTATTGGTCTTTATCTCGCATTCAATTTAATCTAAGCTCACTTTTTCTTATATTACTGTGATTTCAGATTAGAATATATGATATCTTGAGAATGAGAGACGAGAGGAGAGGAGAGGAGAGAGAGAGAGAGAGAGAGAGAGAGAGAGAGAGAGAGAGAGAGAGAGAGAGAGAGCTGAATAGAATAAGGAATAAGTGATTATATGCTGTGCTCTCATGCTGTTTCAAATATAATATTCTATTGTAGCCTAAACTATGTATATTATAATACATTTAATACCATTTGCACACATACGCCATCACTCTATTAACACTTTTCAACAATAAAATCCATACAAATTTATAGCCGAAGAGAATTGAATAGATTATGTAGTGATGTAGTGATTCCTATTTGAATATCATAATGGAATACATAAGGATAGGGAACAAACTCTCATTTCTTATGCTCATTATATTTAATATATTATTAGTGACTATACATTGCTTAACCCAGATATATAGCCCTTATAGCCCTTGTAATGCACAATACAGATGTAGTCTATCATATTCTATATTAAGTATTACTTATATTAAATGTTAGAGAATAAGAGGGAATAATAAGAAATGTCGATATAATTTAATACAATATTATATTTGCATTAGGACTGGAATCTAGCATGCACCTATATCCACATTAGCAAACCTATCCATACATATATATTAACAGTTGGCGTTTTATTTATTATATTAATCATTCATGAATCTCCAATTGAATAGCGGAATTCCCCAAATCCCCCAGCATTAGCCCTGAATTCTCCAAAAGCGCATATTAAATAAAATATATTCCAGGGCTTGGAATTAATCATTTATCGATTTGACCATTAAGTTGCACTTCGAGTTGTGGTTTAAATAAAACGATTGATTGCGAGCGGAATCCAAAGTATTTTTAGCTTTTGAACAGAGCGTACAGTAATTGGTATATATTGTATGTTTGGTTAGATTTTTTTTTATTGTGGCCCATAATTATTATCTATTTACTTTTTTTTTATAACTAATGTTTGAAGAATGTGTATATCTTAGTTTTTTTTTGTTGCTACACTCCTCTTCCCATTTTCTCCAATTTCACATATTTCTGTGCTCTAAAAAACAGGCGCATATATTGTAGGATAATATAGTGTTTATAATATAAGTTTAATTTTGATTATAAGTGAAGGGCACTACTGGAGGAACGACTCGAACGAATCAGGAAATCCTAACCCAATATGTAGTTTTTATTTTCTCTTACTTTACTTATAGTGTTTGAAGTGAAGGAATAAGAACTAAAATATATAAAATAACTTCGAATATCTCATGTGAATATCCCCATCAATAATACATTAACCTCTGGACACAATCTCTTTCTTTCTTTTTTTTTGGGTAAAAGACAAATAGTTTTAATTCTTGTTTAGAAATTATTCTCAAAATATAACTTTCCTAGCAGGAAATCTAAAATTAGACAATGTGGCTTATCAAATATTAAATCGGAAGAAATAATTACCAACATGATAATTATTAATTAAAATAATATACAAATAATCTATTTAAAATGCTAATTTATTAAAATTATCTTAAGAATTTTATTTTTTTTGCCGGCTATTCATTACTAGTAGTGGTTTTAAAAAAAAACTAAAACTAATTAACCAAAATTAAAGTGCATTTAAAAACCAATCTAGCTAGATTAATAGTGAAATAGATTTTGTTAAGATAGATTGTTTCTCATGCATAGCGTGATGTAAATGGTCAGTCATATGGTCAGGTGTGTTGTTATTATTTAATAAAATTTTTTGGAAATTTCCGTTGTTTACGTCTGCAGTGCGCACATGCAGGGCCAGGAGAGATTCCTTTTTTATTTTTATATATTTCACGCACACAATCGATGAACGCAATGCGTAAGCCTATCGAGCGAACACTGTATATATTTATATATATAGCACTTCACTGTAGAGCACGGCATACACTGCTATATAATACATGTATAGTTATACAGTATTAGCACATACTGGCAGTAATTAACCTTGGGATGGGAATGTCACTTCCTAAAAAAAAGTTTGCGAACTTTTTTTTTCTCTCTCTTTCTCTCTATTCTCTTTCTTCTCAGTTAGTGCACAGATTTTTTTGTCCGGCTATTTAAGCTATTGAAGTGGTGGGTAAGTTCCTAAATATAGCTCTCTGGCAATGGCAAACACTGACTGACACCCATACACTTCGAGCTCATTATCAGTAATTTGTGTGTTTCTGAAGAATATTAAAATACTTGAGAGAAAAAAATAGAGAATATTATTTTCTCTCTCAGTCTCTCCTAATTTTGTTTTGGCTCCGACGCCAACTATTTTATTAATGTGCCCTTACTTTTCCCATCATCTACTCTTTCCCCCCCCACCTCCTGTTGTGTGTATCAAATAAAAATCTCACAGATCATTGTCTCCAAAAAAAAAATTATATATATATTAAATTCTGATTTCTTTGTTCGCATTACTATATTTGTATATATTGTTTAATATAAATGAGCATTTTATATTAGAATATGAGAATGAGCATATTAAAAAAAAATATTTGTTTATTCAATTATTTGCAGTTATTTTAGAAATATTTGTACTCTGTCAATATTATTTTTTTCCTGGACACGTTTTATTCATTAAACTGTGAATTACCATATTCAATTAAAATTCTAAAAATAATTACTGGAACAGTTACAGTTGACTGAGAATGTGTAATTAGATATGATGATTCACAGAGAGAGAAAAAAACTAATATTCATCACAAAAAAAAATTAAAATCTAAAAAGAAAGTATTATGCGCTTGAAAAGTTGACATAATAGTATTGTATTTACATTTAATTAAATCATCAGGCAACGAGAGAAAAAAGAAAGAAAAGTGTAATCAATTTTAAAAAATTTAATCAATTCAAGAATGACACTTTATATTTCATAAATATTTATAATATTCTCTCTTAAAATACTATTTTTAAAAATGTAATTGTCGTTTAATATGAATGATCATTCCTCGTAAGCATAGAGAGAGATAGTTTAGTTTAATTAAGTTGCCTAGCTTAAATAATTTAGTGATTGATTAATAAAATAGGAAAAACAATATTATTAAAAATTTAATATTATATTCGTTAACAGTTGAGTGCATTTTGTTGTTCTGTTTGCTCTCATTTATAAATAACATTGATTATAATTAACTTTGAATTTATTATTTGTTTGCTTAACAAGATTTTTATTATTAGAGATCAATTATAATGGGATAGGAAGGGAATGGGAGAGAGAGAGAAGCTATATATCAGAACTATAAACTGCATATAAGGGCTAGAAATTGCATATAATTAATCACAAAAATCATGTCTCAATTGTTTACAATTTCAGCATTCAATAAATTTTATCGTTGGAAACCATTTGTTAATTCATTAAAAACGAGTTATTTTTCTTTTATTAAATATATAATCAATGTATATATGAAACGGAGAAAAAATGTGTTTATGTCTTGAAATGCTTGGCGATTAATAACTGTGTGTGTGTGTGTGTGTGTGTGTGTGTGTGTTAGGAGAAGGGGAAAGGGAGGAAAGAAATAAAAATAAGATTCATTAGATTAAGCATGCTTGCCAGAAAAAAAATAGGAACATAAAGTGCACAACACTCATGTGATCGGTATCGCTCAGCCCTAGTATAGCTGGTTTGAGGTCGGCTGAAGGCCAGGAACATATAGATAAGCGCATTAATAGCTTTTTTTAATTGTCAGAATTATTTTTTAAATTTAAAGTAATTTTTTCCTTCAATGAGAGGAAAAAAGGATTAATTTCGTCTCAAACGGCGCAATACTATTGGCGTTGAATTGAGAATTAAAATATAAATTATAATTCTTTTGAGTGTTTTTAAAGTGAAAAATATAATAATTCAATGTTTTTATTGTTGGTTTCCTTTCTACCTATGCCTCAAAACCAATTGGGAGCGGATTTTTGTTTTATAGTGCAAACACCAGTCCTTTTGCATCTTCTAATATGATGTGTGGTATCGCGTGTTGACCTGCAATAAATATCATCATATATTATCTGCCTGTCCTTTTTTTTCATTTCTTACTAAATCTCAGAATTTTAATACACAGATGCAAATGATAGGAGAAATTGAAACATTAATTTTGTTACTTCGCACTTAATTATGTTGAACTTCCCAAGCTAGTTCTGCTGGTTCTTGTTTTAGAAATTAATTTAGAATGCTAATTTTTAAAAATATTTTCAATCAATGTAGGATATATGAACAATTATTTATAATGAATAATGAGCAATTTATAATTTAACCCTTTCATCTCACATGAGCATCATTGTATATTGATTTTAGCATAATAGATAGATTAAATAGGAATGGAGCAAATGGTAAAAATTAATAACTAGTGGTGGAACGTTAAATGACCTGCACATTAATAAAAAAAACAGGAGCTATAACAAAATGTCTTTAATTCAAGAGGAAGAGAATAATAATTAAATAATTTTTTTCTGCCAGGTAATAAATATTAATATCTCTTATAATATATAGATTTATAAAATTTTGTTTAAAAAAAAATTCAGAGAATAATGCGATTAAAAGCTAATTAACAAAAAAAAATTTCTAATGATATACAACATTATTATGTTATTTATAGTGAACTTTAATTATAATCTATTATAAGGAATAATAGCAGCATTAATAATATAAGTTGGATAATATTCACTGTATATATGTTCCTGATTAGTGGTTCGTCATTCTTTGTTGTCACACAATATTTGTGACCTAACATAGGTAGAATTGCACCTGCATAATTGGGAGGGGGAGTCTGTTATTACAATTAAATATAGAGTACATAAGCTATACATAACATAAGACTTTACACTCTTTTATTCTCTTAAGAGGTTTTGCTCTGAAATTATGCTTTACTATGCATTTGATTTGGAACTGAACGACAAAATTACATATAAGTGTTATTATTATAGCTTCTTTATTCTGAATACTCGGGGCTATAAATTAATTTTTTCTCTCTCTCTTTATTTTTTTTTGTTACCATTCATTTGCAAATGTTTTCTTTTTTGTTATCATTAAACAGAATTAAAGCAGAGATTATATATAGATATGTATATTTTAAACAAGTTGTTAATGTGCAAGGATGAGAAAACTTATTGGTTGCTAGGTGAAACGTGAATGAACAATTTAATATATGAATTATTTGCTTGAGTCAGTTTTACCAGACTACATTTTACAATTAAAATGAATGTAAAATCATCTATTAGCAATAGTGCTATTAAATTTTCCCCAAGCACTAGGTTGTCATTTACAAAATGTTCAATAACTGATTCATCAGCCTTGATATATGAGGAATAACCAGGTAATTAAAGCTGCACTTTTCATAATTTATACGCACCGGTATGCTAAATTAAAGAAATGGAAAATATAGACTACACCCGGCATTATAATTGACAAGAGCATTTATAGAACGTAGAGAAAAAAATATATATAATCTACAGCACTTCCATTTAAATTGACTAGTTAATTACTATTATACATGTAGATTTTTTTCTGATGCCATGAATTAGCAACAAAGACATAAATTTATTGTAATATTTTGGTGTGTAATGAGTTGGAAACAGAAATTATAAAAGTTGAAACTTTCTCTCTCTCCCTCTCTCTCCCTCTCTATTCTCTCTCTCTCTCTCTCTCTCTCTCTCTCTCTCTCTCTATTCTCTCTGTGGAGATAAACTAAAGTTCATTAATAACTAGTAATTATAAATGAAAATGTGTATTTATTGTAGATGATTAGAGGGCCCACACCCTTATTATAAATAACAATAGAGCTCTTTATTTTGTTTAATAATAATAAAAATCTTATTAAATTTTTTTTAATGCAGATAAAAGAAAAATATTAATTAGTTTAATCAATAAAGTTTTGAAAGTCAGCCGATAAGCCTAGGGATAATTCAAAAAAAGGGCTATTGTCAATCCAACAAAATAATTTTACCTAGTAAGATTTTAAAATTTTATTTCTCAAGATACATTTTAATTTAACCTGTGATAATTTTACATATATAAATTAAATGTAAATTGTGAATTCAGCATTGTTCAAAACGAAAGCTGGGAATCTCTAAATATGCATTATGATGTACTGGAATTTCTTTTTTATCTATCACTCCCTTCCCTGCCCCCCCTCTCTCTCTCTCTCTCTCTCTCTCTCTCTCTATTGCATAACTTCCGAAAATAGGAAATAAAGTGAAGATTCTTATATAGCTTTTTTGAATATGTTAAATTATTTAGAAATGATAATTTTGCGTGCATTTAATAGACTTTATTAATATATTCATGGATTTTAAGAAATATTTTAGAAAATTAATTTTGAATTATTGCCAAAAAGTGAGAGCAGAAAAAAATAATAGCAGATGTCTTAATAATAGCTAACATGTAATTAATCATTTTTAATGTAGTAATATTGAATGACGTAGCTCAATAGTTCTTTTTTTTATTTTAGGTAATGATCAAGTTCATTAATGTATTTTAAATGATTCATTTGTAAATTATAATAATTGGAGAATTGTTAAATGAACATGTTAATTCATTATCTAGAAATGATTATGTTATTAATATTTAATCAATAATTGACAGTTTTATAGCTTTAACATAATTACTTGTAATTATAATGTTCACTTGATCATTCCTAGATCATTAATTGTAAAATTGTAAAAGGAAATATTTTCCCCTACAATAAGTTATTTTCAATATTTACTCAAACTGGATGAAATTCGTGCCGAGGAAAGTTTTCTGGAATATATTTCTAATTTATCATTCTAAAATATTAATCACAAACATCTTTATTGCAATTTTTATGAAATTGGGTTTTGTAAAAGTTAGTAATTTTTTATCTTTTTTTTAACAAAAAAATGAAAATTTTGCATTTATAACGTGAACAATTGCACATTGAAATAGTGGAAATGGTATATATAGGCATAATCTAAACCTACAAGCAAATAATTTGAAATTAATTGTTTAGAAAATGCTGAAATTGAATAAAATATCAATATATTCACGATTTTTTAACATGATTACAATCTAATACAAGATAACAATCTGACATATTTTTTTGAAAATTCATAAACAATAAATAATAGTTCAATGAAAAAAAAACAAAAAACTCATAGAATATGAATTAATCTTGATCGTTTAAAATTAAAGGAGAGATCTTTATTCTCTACATTGATTGGCGACTTTTGAATAGTTTAATAAAGTTATTGGAAAAGAATGAGGTTTTCATTGTTCTGATTGTATTTCTAGATAAGAACCATAATTAATCATGTTAAACAAAAAAAAACTATAATGTTTATTTTGTGCTTTTTTCCTGTCTATCTAGTGGTCGCAAACGAAGGCCAAGCAGTTCTAGCGACGACATAATGGATGATTGTATGGCTGCGATGGTACTGATGAGTCTGTCGTGTAGTCCGAAGTCTCCACGACTTCCTGAAGGTAAGCGATATTTGCATTTTAATTGCTATGCGATAATAGTGTAAACTATGCCGGGGTTTCAATGAATAATGACAAAACATTAATTATCATACGGTTTAATGCTTATTTATGGCCTGAACAATTAAGAGTTCAATCTGCGTGATATCATTTTTAACTGGCGCATAATTACGTAAAATACAACAAATACCGGTGCATGCAATTTGTACTGGTGAATTATTATTTCTTCTCTGACAGTTTATGAAACAAGACAATCAGGAAAAATTTAAGTCAATTAAATAATAGCGTGCATATTTTACAAATTGTTTATACAAAAAATTGAGCATAGATAATAACTGTTCTATTACCAAGTGTGTCTGACCGCAATAGATTGCATTAACCGGCTTAATCAAAAAAAATAAAAATGTAGAAAATGTGGTTTGTAGAAAAATGCACATATTAAAATTCGATACATCAGCATAGTTTTCGAGCATTTACCTATCAATTCATACATAAATATGCTAGTTTAATTGACAGAATTGCTTTTGAGGTCTATCACGAACACATAGGTTAACTGTAATTTAAACATAAAAATAAGAGAAAGAATTATATTTGCATTTCGGAGAACAAATAATTTAAATAATAATTTGTTCATAACATGACAATAAGGAAAAGGCAAATAATTTTTTTATACAAAAGCACAGGAGGACAGGGGAGAGAGTGAAGTGTATGAAATAGTGTGTACGCGAGAGAGAGAGAGAGAGAGAGAGAGAGAGAGAGAGAGAGAGAGAGAATATTAAAAAACAAAACAAAAGTAAAACTAAAAAAACCAAAAACTACTGAACAAAGAGTGGAAAAAACAAAAGTTTTGTTTTTAATTTTTGTTTTAAGAACATTCTGCAAACAGCCATAAAAATTTCAGCATGTTTAAAACATATTACATACAACACATGGGGAAAAAAGAAAAAGAATAATACAAAATCATGTGAGCTCATGTGCATTTTAGCAAATAAGCTGTAAAACAAAAAATAAACATTCAACAATTTTGTAATGCATATATATATATATGATAAGCTAGTTAAAATATTTTTATTTTTACCGCTTGTTTTAGCACATGATTGACTGTTCAATGAGAAAACCAAAAAATTAGGCAATTCCTCTTGCAAAAACAAAACAGTGTAAAAATAATTACTATAACAAAATAATTAACGTGAATATTTTTCTAATTATAACTATTTCTACAATAATGTTGGTATTTTTCTTTTTTTTCATTGTTTAAGTGCGAACATTTTAATAAAGTAGGCAAAAATTATCTGATTTGGTGTGAAATTCTAAATTTAGCATATTTGATTGATTAAACAAATTAAATTATGCACGATATATATGAATATGAGCTATATAATATATTTATAATCATGCCGGTTAATCTTAATATTCATAACTAAATTGCTGTAATTATTCGGACAAGCTAGATTATTTTACAAGCAAAATACATGTGGGTAATTGTTTATGCAAATACACATGCAGTTTATGATATTCAATGTACAGTATATATAGTGCCTGATTGTAGTGGCAGTCAAACAATCCTATTGTAATATCTGTTTCTTAACAATTATTGTATGCAAATCTAGAAAAAAATATGTCTTAAGATTGAGTGAAACTAAGTGTCAATTTTCTTGCCAAAGGTTGTGTTGCGTGTGTGTGCGACTGTTCACTGAATAGTGTGTGCAATTAATTTATGCAAAGGTATGTATGCAGTGAATAGTGAAAAAAATATATATACATTAATATGTATACAGAGATAGTGAGAGTGAGTGAAAGAGGGGATAGGAATGATAGAGAATTCATTGAAACGATGCCAAACAATCATTTTTATGTATGAATGAACAAGAGTTTACACACACACACACACATACAGTCGCGGATCATTTTAAATTGGACACGATATCCATCCTATCTTCACTTGTCCATATATTGTTAATCAA
>JAQFXN010000943.1:0-17603 GCA_034693365.1 Liacarus xylariae
CCAACAGAATATAGGAATTCAATGGAAGACAATAGCAGTGAATCACAAGACGTGAAAAGTGTTGAAACAATTGATTTGTGTATTGAATCGATTTCGGGTCAGACATCCTGTAGTGGTCAACGACTGTCTGTGCCATCGATTAGTGACAGAAGTGTTGGCAATCACTCATTGCAATCAATGGGCACTACTATTGGCCACAGAACTAATCAATGGCTTAACAGACGTGCGATGAATACTAAACGGAAAGTGCTTAGGAGTGGAGTAGTTGTGCACAAATGCAAGGAATGCGGGAAAGAATTCACTAATAATTTTAGTTTTGCACAACACATACGAACCCATTCGGGAGAGAAACCACTCAAATGTAAACACTGTTCCTATACCTGCGCTAATAAATCATATCTAATCAGACATATGGCTAAACACACGACTAAAAAGGGTCCGGTTTTGACAAATAATTTAATTCAATTGACTTGTGCTCAACAACTGTCTGTGCAATCGATTAGTAGTTTGAATGGAGAGAAGAAAGCATTCAAATGCTTATTCTGTGACTATTCCTGTGATAAACAGTCAAACCTATCAGTCCATCAACGCATACATACGGGAGAGAAGCCATTCAAATGTGGTTTCTGTTCCTACGCCTCATCTAATAAACCAAACCTAAACAGACATCATATGAATCGACACAACTAAACACTAATACCACTAATACCTGATCTAAGGTTTTAATCATTCATTTGTGCAATACTTTTGCCAAACTTTACATTCAATTCCACATAATATTTCGTTAATTCATTAATCATTTGCACACATTTTACTTGTGCCAGAATCTACATACCAAATGAAAAATTCTTAGCACAGGTACATTTGTCTATACCCCACCTTTCGGTATTTTTTCCATAGCCTATAATAGAGGTGCAAATTTTATACCCTTGTTCCATGAGGTCTCTGTAAAAACCCTTTACTCTTAAGGGTTAATGGCAGGGAAGTGTCGACAAAAATTTTTAAAGGGTAGGGAAGGGTTTTGAAAATTGATAAAAGGGTTTTATAAAAACCCTTGGTTTCAGTATATTTTGCACAAATGATCGAATTACGCTCGTCGATCACGTCTGGAACAGCTAAATGTGGACAAAATATTGTTTATTAGATCTAATTATGATTTATATTAAGTGAAGTTCAATTATACTGTATTTCAAATTTCTACAATAAATAAAATCAGATTACAATTTGTATAACAATGGTTCAAGGGTTTTTTCGGGAATAAGAATGTAAGGGTAGGGTCAAGGGTAGGGAAGGTTTTGATAATTTTCGCAAAGGGTAGGGAAGGGTCGGCAGATTTTTGAAAATTTGCACCTCTAGCCTATAATTGTTTTCATAAAAAATACAATTTTTGATTTCAATTTGTTTTTTCATTTATTTGATTGATAATTGATTTCTTGATTACAATTTAGGAAAAGTAGGACTGATTTTAGTGAATGAGTCGATTGTAGTACGAGAAGTGACTTTAGATAACAGAAAGAAAAAGGTATTCATTAAGTGATAAAAAAAATAATTTATTAAAAAAAAACACAAATTTCCTTAACATTAAGGGAAAGTACTATAAATGTGATATTGTATGTGTGCTTCATTTAGCTACCAATCTAGTTGTGGTCAATTCTTATTTTCAAAAGTAAATTCTCTAATACACTTAACTACGTGTAGCCAAAGGGAAAAGGTATAACCATTTCGGAATAAAAAGTGCTAAATTTCGTTCGTAAAATCGGAAGAAAAGCACTGAAAATTCGGAATAACATTTCGGAATTAAAAATGAAAATTTTAATCATTTTAAGGGAGAGGGGGTAAAAGTCAACATTTTTCAACGAAAATTTTGATAGATTTTGTCAATTTTCAAAGTAGATCATCAAAAATCCCATCTGGACCATTTGATTTGATTGACTTTTTTCTGAATACAAGTAAAAGGAAAAAATGAATTATCGTAAATACTTAAATCTATTCTTTCATCTTTGACAAAATAAAATTTTCTGAATAAATATAATAAATATAGAAATAAAAGTTTTTCACTCGACTTTTGTAAACATTTGTCAAATATTTTACAATTCTTGAAATTTTTAATTTTTTATTGGAGACAATAATTTTTATTCAAATTTTACCACAAAATTCTTTCAAAATTCATGTTTTTCGCACTTATTTCGTAATTATTGGAAAATACAAATTATATCACAATTTTCGGAACATAAATGGAGCCTTATTTTAATCATTGTCTCTGATCGGTAAAGATTTTCGTAATTACGAAAGATCTGAGCTATAGTAAAAATAGTCGTATGTACGAAATTTTCTAGTCTCTGGTTATGATATTCATGAACTCTAAATAAATCTAGAAATAAAAATTTACATTAAATGAAGTCCTGAAATTGTTGGCATTTGAATTTAACAGTATCTGGAAAAAGGGGAAAAAATATTGTCAATCCTGAATTATCTTAATATCTCTCAACCGCATCACTCAAATGTATGACAGGAGTGTACAGTTGAACTACAATTGGAATCTTTCGTACTATATGTGACTTTTTTAAATTCTCTGTCAGTTGTAAAGCTTGAACAATGAACTCACTTTAAATCCAACTGATTTATCCAGGCTGACTTATTGAGGAAAATATTCATTAGATTTAAACTTATATGCAATACAAAAAAGGGAAGTTTGTAGAATTTTCGACTTCAACCACAGGCTAGCTTTGTAGTTACGTTTGCATAGAACAACAGGCCACTCATATACTGTAAAGTGTACTCTGATTCTCATATATATTGATACTATCTCTGAATGCTTTCAATTCTATCCATATAAAAATTAATTATGTAAATTTCATAAATATTAATAATACAGAGTTTAATAGTGAGTATAACTTCCATTATTGACTATGATTTCAGTATATCTATCTTTCATAGACATTACTAAGTTTTGAATAGTTTCTGTTTGACAATCAATTGAATTCCAATGTTTACTAATGTTATTATTATAGTTTTTCAATTAGAGTAAAAATGGGCATTTTAATATTCTTTTAATAATTCTAATAGATATAATGCTAATTTAAATGCTAATGACAACTCTTAGTATCATAAATTCAAGTAAGAACTTCTTCTATTAACATAAATAGAAGAAGGATTATAAACTTTGAAATATTTTATTCGTATAATAACTCATGTTTAAACCATTGTCTATGATTGAAGTTTTTAGCCTAAATAAAAAAATCTGGATAGAATTGAAAGCATTCAGAGATAGTATCAATATATATGAGAATCAGAGTACTATCTTGGAATTATAAAGTGATACGCGTTATATGCATTATATCCACATCACATTACTCAAATTAATAATTTCAAAATTTTTGAAATTAATATACTCTGGTCAGATTGAAACTAATTTCATGTTTGATATTTTTAATTTAAATATCGTGATATGGATATAATGTATAGAATGCAAATGGGTGTATCACTTTATAATTCCACCATAGTACAGTTCCGCCAAATGTGTCCGTTCAGTTTGTTTGCAGAGTTTAGTACTACTTAAGTCAGTTGTTATAACTTTTGAGAGTTCTTACCTCAAAAACTTATGAATTGACAAGAGTTGCAAAATAAATATTCAGTGAATAAAAACAATTTATTTATTATCGATAACTAATCAATGAGTTGTAAATATTACATGAAATTTAATTTTGGATTCATTATTCATGAGTGCAATGCAATCGAAATATACAAATGAATCAATTAATCAAACTTTTCAAATGCTATTCTTAATCGAAACAAATAAATATCCCATAAAATATTAGTTCAAACAATAATGACCTTAAGATTGAAATAATTTCCATAAAATAATTTTTGTTTTTGAAAGCATTAGAAAACATTCTTATTTTTTAATTGATTTATAGAATTTTTGGAAAATTAGTTTTTATCTGATTTTATGCTAATTTAAGAGAAAAAAAACTAAAAATTGTGACCAATTTCTTCAGTTAATATACAATTATAACTTAAAGTATAATTAACTTAAAATATTAATGAATTTAGAGATAAAATCACAGATAACTGTAAAATTGATCGCTTGAATACCCAAATTAAAGGTCAATCAATCACAACAAATGTTGCAAATTATGTTTGACTTAAAATTAACTCTTATTTACAAATATGAAGGAAATGGTCTCTCATTTGTTTTAATAATATTAATTAATTATAATCAATATTTATGGTAACCTTTCTTTACATAACTTTCAATCATTTGTGTCGATATGTTCTGTAATCATATCATAACAAAACATAAGCTATATTTTAAACATTTGTTTTAACCCTTTATTTAACGACTAGTAATAGTAAATAACATAAAATATTTAAACTCAAGAAAATAAAAGATCACAGAAATTAATAAATTGAAAAAATATTATAACCAAAACATATTAGAATCGAATGTGTATTATATAATGAATGCAATGAAATGTGAAATAAAGCACAAAAAGGGGCACAAAATTTGTACATAACTTAGAGAGAAAGACCAATTCGTAGGAAATAAAAAAAGTTATTCTACAAAAGACTGCGTTTTCTGAATTGCTATTTAATAAAAGCTTAGATTTTAGTTTCAGTTTATAACTTAAATAATTACCAATAATTATGCGCAAAGACTTGAATACAGTTAAAGGACATTGAGTTCGAGGAAATACTGTTTTGACTCATAATTAAGATTATTATTCGACAAAATTATCGCAAATGTTATGCAATTAAATCGCATTATAATTGCAAATAAATTCATAGCTTCTCGACTGTGGGTTCGTCTTCATTAGCCGTGCATTCAATTGAACTCTTATTCTCTTTAATTAAATCGGTTTTAATCCAAATATTTTTAAAAATTATTGTCTCATAAAACGAGATATTATGAACAAAACGATAGATACTTTAAAAGATTGTATTATTTATGGTTTATAGAGATTTAAATATAAATTATGTCAACAAATGAATGGTTACTCTAATAATTAAAGTCTAACCTAAACTATTTTCAGTCAAATATAGTCTCATTTTTGGACTAAACCTATAAATGACTTAAATATTAATTGAGATTTTAATAAAATAGTCAATAAAGTAATAAACGGTACGTTTATTTGGGCAATGAGTTGAGTCCTTGTATTTCCTCGAAACCACTGTCGAGAATACATTGCGGGGCTATTCCACTGTCGAACACTTCATCCAATATATTGTTGGGTAAAAAATGATTTTCACTATAAGAACCAGAAGTCGGACAATAAACAGTTTGAGTGCCTCTAACACCGACAGATGAGGTGGAGGTCGAGATCGATACCGAACGGCTCACCTTTGAGTGATTCTTTCGATTTGAGGCCACATTCATACTAATGGAACGATTCGTTTTAATGGGTGTTTCGTCGATATTGAGTGCCGGAGAACGGAATCGAATTTGATTCGAATCAAAGTTTGTGCAATTGTTGTGACCAGAAGTGGTCGAATCATTAAAACTTTCGCTCAAATGAAAGGCCAATTCTTCGTTCTTCATAGAGAGTCTGCGCTTTTCTCGCATTTCCCGTTCATATTCTGATTTGAGGTCCTCGTGCTCTCGAGTCAGTTGATTGAATTGATGTATTTTGCGGTCCAGTGTTATCTGCAGTGTTTCGATCTGTTGCTGAAGACTTCTAATCGTTTCCTTAGCGAACGGCAATTCATTTATCTTTTCCTGTGTTTCAATCATTTTTCTCTCCAAAGTATGAATTTTTTCATTTTTCATATCCATTACAACCTTCAGAGACTCGACCTCCAGTTCCAGTTGTTTGGTTTTCTCTGTCAAGTATTTAAACTTCTTGTCCTTATCATTCATAATCGTCTCTTCCATTTGATTGACCCTAATCTCGAGTGCATCTCTCGATTGTTTTGTTTTACTTAATTCACAATTTTTATCCTCAATTTGATTAATCAATTCATTACAGTTCTGTTGACTTAACTCCAAGTCTTTGCTGTGTTTCTCTTCCAGACTCTTCACTTCCCACGAATGCATTTCCTTAAGTTTTTTAACATTCGATTCGTGGCTTACTTTTGCCTGATTTAAGTCCGAATAGTTTTTCTCTCTTTCTTTCATCAATTGATTTATTTGTTCCTCAAATATAATCTTCATATCATTCAATTCCACATCTTTTGCGTCTGTTTTATTCAATTAGTTTTAAATATTAATAAACAATTAAAGCATTAAATCAAAGTAAACAGAGTTAAACCCATACCGAGATTGTCCTTAAGCTGTTCGCACCTCTTGTTTGCATTTTTCAACGCCTGTTTGAGTTTGGGATTTTCAAAGGGTTCGAACTATCAATAAAACATAATTCAAGTTATTATAAAAATTGATTCGAAATATATTCGAATAAAAATATATAATTAACATAATTAATGTCAATCTAATTGATGGCCAGACCTGTTCCATCAGATGCTGAATAACAAGGGATAGAGAGTCGAAAGCGAGTCTCACATAATTGTGATCTAAGCATAAAGTTTTCAATTGTTTTGTTTTGGATTCGCATAATTGGGTTAGACTTTGAATCTGTTGTTTATCGTCAATCAATTGCATCGAACGAACATCTCTTTTAGTATTATTAGCATTCGATGCGTTTGTTTTCGTGTTTGTCATTCTTTTTTGCGTTAATGTAGAGCCTGTAGTGTTGGCCTGAGTTGGCCTTCGATTAGCTGTCTTTCTATCATTAACTGATGCGACAACGCCTGCATTCAGATAAAGATTAATCGATAAAAATTAATTACAAATCTTAGGCATAGAATGCAATAAAATCTTATGATTAAGCATGAGATGCAAATGCAAATGCAGTTTAGGTTTGTATTTGTTATTTCATTTGATTTTTTAAAATTTAGCATTAGTTTTAAGCATAGCATCAAAAAAAAGTCTGAAATAATTTATATAATAAAAAAAGGAAGACTTTTTAATACTTTTTGAGCCAAATTTAAGGCTAAATAGTATTCACCGATAGTATGAAATGTCTTAATAACCTTGTGGTCGATAGTAATGTAGTTCTATAGTGTGAGCACAGGTAGAGGCGGTTATTCAACTTTTTATATTAACCGTTAATATGAAGTTTACACCAGTAAAAAGTGGGACAACCTTTCCCAGAGTCACCAAAACATAAATAACAAATATAGGAATCAATAAATAAATTAAAGGACAGAACAAGTGTTTGGAGTGTTTGCAGAGTTGGCGTTAATTTATGATATATGAGTACAATTAGGGACGAGAAGAAGCGGTTTTTGGTTATAAGTTCGTACGTATTGTACGCATTGTACCCAAAGATGAGCCGTAATGACGGGGTTTGACTATTCGACTTCGACTTGAGTTCCGACTGCTGTGCAAACAATTGTCTGCGAAATGCACTTTCTTTTGATTTTTGGCGTTATGTTCCGTTCCATTACTGCTGTTGTCATAAATGTTATTCTCTTTACCCCTGACTCGTAAAATGCCCTGAATTGGCGTCGACTTAACCAAAACATCACTTTTCGCATACTCACTGTCGAGCGCTTCCCTCGTCATCGGCTCGTCATTTATAAACGTGAGGACAACCGCCCCGTCATTATTGCACTTATTATTTATATTTGTTGTGGAGACAGTGGAAGGGGAGGACAATATATGAGAACTAAAGCACACGACTTCAGACTCAGGCAATTGATTTTTCTTTACTTTTACTTTTACGATATCATTAGTAGAAGCAGTAATAGGAGGAACAGGCGATTGAGCTTTTGGCTCATCATATGATTCAATTGAAGCTAAATTTAAGTCAATATCAGATTCTTTATCACTTGGTTTAGAAATGCTTTTAAGACTTAAATCAGTTTCGTTTTGTTTGTCTGACACAGGAATGCCATCGATTTGATCGACACTTAATGGTTGTGTCGTTTCAATAGTTTCATCAATTTTTATGCAAATCGGCTCTATATTAGCGCTGAGACTATAGTTCAAAATAGCATTTGTTTGATTGACACAAATTCTATTTCTTTGCAGAACTGTTTTGGAACTACTATTACAAACAAAATTTGTTTCAGTTTTATCTGATGTGAGTTTTTGCTGACTTTTAGTATTTTTATAGTTGTTTTTTGGGTCAAAAATTATTTTTGAGTCGTTTAATAAATTTTGTTTAGAATCTAACGAATTAACAACACTTTGAACTTTGCTATCAACTCCATCACAACCACAAGAATTTTTTATATTCAGATCTGATGGTGAGATACAATTTGTTTGGCGTTTGACTGTTTGCACATCTGTTTGCATAACAAATACTGTATTGTTTAGGACTTCATCGCAATTATCCCTTAACTCTGAATCCCGAATAGGATTAGACTCAGAGCCGGTTATATTTGTTTCGGTTTTGATATTTGAGTTTTCCTCCACTTTTATCGTATTTTCAAAATTTGTATTCACTTCAGGCGAAAAATCAGATTTTGTTCTATTTTCAGAACTTCGACTCGTTATCAATAATTCAGGTTCTGATGCCTTTCCACTCATTGAGAGCAAAGGCGAATGAGAAAAGTCTATGTAATGGTTTGGAATGCGATCTTTTGTTATTATATATCCAGAACTGATGGGCAATTTGTTAGTGCCGTTCAACTGTTGCCACGACCGACGCATTGAACTCTTAGCCAACAAACTGTTAGCTCTTCTGCGTCTTCGAGTGTCCGTTTCGAAGGCAAACCTATCGCTACCAAACACTATTGAATCGCGCGATCCATAGCTTGACTTTCGATTAGCCATTGAATGTGCGATAAGAGAAGGTATGGTAGTGTTGGACAATTCACTGATATTACTGACACAATCCTCACTATTGTTGTCATTCATCACTTTATCTTTGACTTTAAACAAACCGAATAAACTCGAAATACGAGCTTTCGATTTGTCGCTGCGTTTGGAACTGATTGAAGCCGACGAAGGACAGGGACTCTCACAAACTCTAACCTCTTGCGAGTCGATGGCATTTTCACAATCATTATTAACAACTTCTGATGTCGTGTTATCATTCAAATCAGTAAAAGAAGTCTTATTCTCCTGACTTTCAACGACTTCGAGTTTACAGTTAGAGATGACATCAGTCTCTGGAACTGTAATCAGAGGTCTAATGCCATCTAAATTGCGATTCCATTTAACTCTCATTTTGTATGAATAGAGAGTTTGATTCGAAATAAACTAATAAATCAAATGCTTTCACAAAACCATTTGTTGTTTACTTAATATTCAATGCATTTCTTTTTCATCAACAGAATCAAGGATTTAGATATTGAAGAGTAAAAAAAGTGCATTTATTTACTCCCATTTAAAACATTATTAATTTTCTTTTTCATTATTAGAGTTAATAGAATCAGAAAATAACATAAATTAATAACAAAAACATATCATTATTTAATATAATTATTAAATGAAATATAAGAACATAAGAACAGGAGTTCCGAAAACATAAAAAACAAAAATAAACTAATATTTTGTTGAGTCAATGGAAAGACTGTATGAATGTTTGTGACGAAGCAATTCTCGTATAAAATATTAATATTAATTGAGATTTCATTTAACTTAAGTTTAATGTCACCAATAAGTTAAACGTCTATTTCATTACATCAAATCATAAATGTTAAGCAATAAAAATGATTTATAACAAACACTAACACACAATACGTGTGTAAACGATATAAATTCATAAGCGATTCATAAGAATTTGACACAATTTGCTGCGGAATATCAAATCGATAAATGAGGAAAAATGATTGCAATTAAAAATTACTATAATATTATTATGAGTACAACGAAAGTAACACAACTAATGAATTTGCGTCACTAGAACTCCAACTGCACTGGAATTAAAATTTGATATTTCAGTAGTGTATTGGCAGAGAAGTGCTTCTCAAATATGAAACTCAAATAGTGGTGAGAATTGAGTTCCATTTACGGCAACTTCTTTAACAGCAATAAAAACCAACACAACCACCACATGTGTTGTGCTCTCTGTTATGTGTACTCATTCGCTCGCATTAACTCATTATTATATAAATCAAATGTAGACCACAGAGCAATGTATAGCACAGACACACATAGAATAAAAAATTGTTATTAAGAATTTCTGCAGCTTTTTATGCAATCAAGTGTTGGCGCACTTTAAGCCCACAAAAACAACACTGTTTTACAATCAATGTTAAGTTCAGTTGTAGTGTAGATATAAAGAGTCGGGACTAACAGTGATTGAGAGGACGAGACGGTTGTGTTATATCTTGACTTGTGGTGCAGTCAAGAAGTGGCAATAGGTTTGGATCGAGTGAGACGAGTGCACGAAATGGTTTAGGCATGAAATCCACGCTCACATCATTTCACGCTAGCATTGCATTAATTATTCAAAATATATATAGAAAACCGATAAAAGAATGGGTAAAACATAACTCTTTAAACAATTCATAAATGGGAGTAAATCTTTTCAAATAAAGTTTGATTTATGTCTTTGCAATCAGTGTCTTAGTCTTGAAAGCGACATAAGTGAGACACTGATTCGCACACATGTAATACATTCATCTCTTGTATTGTAGTTGTGGTGCAGAAGCGGATTGCGTTAAAAATAAACCGTTCTTTCAATGGAGCTCTACTCAGAGTTACACCGACTGAAAACTTCCTGCTTTTTTGAGACTTAGAGGTACACGACTTAACTGTTTTATAACTCACATTCACTTTAAGACCGTATGAGTGACGCAAAAGCGAGTGAGGAGTGAGAGAAAGGTAGAGATATTGAGAGAGAGCTCAAGAAAAGCACAATGAATATAGTGATGGGTATCGAAGCAAAAGGTAAAGAAAAAACATAACAACTATAAAAAACTATAGTTTTAAATACGATCCTTTCGTCTGACTCGAGGCTATTTGTGCGATCAAAATAGGGTTTACACTACAATCTAATATATAATAATACCATCAATTTGACTGACGGTTTCATGAAAAACCAGTATAAGAGAACTGGAGGTTAAGATTAGAACTCTTTAATTTTTTATTTTAAAACTCAAGATCTGGCACACAATCATATACAATATACTGCACAGGAATACGAATATTAAAAGTTACTATAAAACAGCATTTGTTAATATAAAAACTCTATTTAATAAAATGAATGACACTATACTATAGTTATGTCAGTTGTTGTGTAATAATAATAACTTCTTTAAACTACTCGTAATAATAGGCTTTAATTCTCTTCAATTGAGTTAAAATAAATTTAATTGCAGTCAAAACAGCAAAACTAAGAAAAAAAATTCTCTCATATATAGTGCGGCGAAGACTCGCTTTAATGCATGAATGACTCGAAAATTATAAAAATTGCGAATAAAAAAATGTTTTTTGTTTTTTGGAATTTTATTGACTAAAAAACTCCAGAGTCTGCTCCGTCACTAACATAGAGTGACAAATGTGAACAATAGCGGTGCCGATGAGGAAGAACGACAATATCGTACTGTTTATGGCATAACTTTATGCGATATAACTCTTATTAATTTTTTTAGTGACAATCAGATAGTGAACAGCAATTGTCAATTCAATTCACTCTCAATTGTTATCGTTTATAAGTATCGGATTTACGGATCAGTGACTTAAATGCTTTGGAGCAAAAAAATTAATTATATTTTTATATAAACATTCGTCGAATGACCGCAAATCGATTCGATTAAATTCAAAAGTAAATCACAGAACAAACAGTCATAGAGTAGAGTAGAGTTGTGTAAAACAATTATTTTTTAAAGGACTTTATATTACGTATTATTAAACTTAAAGGACTCAAAGCTAATAGAATAGTATTGTTGAAAAAAGCAATTTATAGTTTGAACCCATCTTTTTATACCTGTTTAGTAATAGTATAATACAATATTATAGGAGTACTTATGCTGTATTAGAGGAGATCTTGTTTTTAACACTTCAAAAACCAAAAAACTCATAGCAATCGTACGCTTATAGTAATAGGAGAACAGGTGTAGGTTAGGTTAAAACGTGCACAACTTAAATAATGACTTTAATTCTTACTATATTTACTATAAGAACAACTCATCAGACAATAAAAGAAATTTTTTTACGCTTCGATAAGTTTCTATAAAAAAAAAACAGAAGACTTGACCGAAACATTAGAAAACATTATTCATTCGCAATATTTTTCTTATTATTTTTTGTTAATCGTCTGAAACAATATTTTAAGAAAAAATAAGGCGAAGATCACAAGAGGAGTAGTAACTAATTCTGGTGTAGGTGTAAGACTGTAAGTGTTTTATTATAAATAATTCTCAATTCAATTCAAATGCTTGTTATTATCATTTTTGACATTTTTTATCATATAATTAATTGAGAAAATATTCAAACACAAGGACACGGATCACAGTTCACAACACAATAAAAATACTTTTTATTTTAATAATATATGTCTTTTTTGATATAAAAAAATATTTGAAAAATATTTCATGAATTTGAACACAATTATTGAGCACAAGGCAGTCATCGATGCATTGCGAACAAAGTTAAAAAAGTCAAAGTTGTTGTCCTCTCTCTCACTCTTTTTTTAAATTATAAGAAACTTATGTATAGAAAGATTGCAAAAGCGAACTATTTTTTAACGAAATAATTAAACGACAACTGAATTGTTATATAATAAAAATGTAAATTAAATTGTGTTTTATATTCTATTTATTTATAGCAGATTTGAAATAATAGTTTCGGTCATTAGAATTGGTTAATGAGTATTATTTTAAAGTTAAATGAGTTAATAGTAGCCCTGGGGGTAGGCCTCAGAATAATTCTTATTTCTATGTTATGTTAGTTTGACTTAAAGGCAATAAATGAAAACTTAATTCTAAAAAAAAACATTAACTGTATGTGAAAGTCAGCACTTATTGAACTGAATTTATACGGTTTAGTAATGATATCTAACTCAAGGGGCGGTCAGATATGATAATAAATGCAAATCAAAGCTTTAAATAAAACTCTAAACGATTTGAATCCAGAGATAAAGCTATGAATAGAACAAAAGCTATTAATTGCAAACCATTTTCTCCCTCTTTCTTAATTGTTCCGCTCTTTTCAGTCGATTGTGTCACCGGAGTCTCTGCTGACTGCTGTTGTAGTGGCACTGGTTGTTGACTCCTGTTTCCGGTACTTTGATTGCCATTGGAATCGCGTACAAAGGTTTTGCTCTTAGGAATTGAAACTGTAATTCAAAACAAAACTCATTAATAACTCCATTAATTCCAATCAATGATTCCATTTATTTGCGGTCAAAGTATTTATTAAACTCTATTAAGAACTCAATAAATAAATTAAATTCAAATACCTTTCGATGCGTTAGAATTGAAAGTACTTTTCTTAGCTGTCGATGAAATAGTGTTAGATTTTATTGATGGCGTCGATGGACTTAAATGACTAGAATTGTTATCGTTGTTAACAATCGACAACTCCTCTGATGGACTAATTTTAGGGAACGATCCATTTAGACCCGGAGTGCGGTTCACATTAGTATTTATTTTTCCTTTGACTGTCTTATTGTTGTGAGGGTTGGATGTCTTGGACTTTTCAATTTTGCTCATAACTGCGTCCCAACGGCCGGGAGTTTTCAATTTTTTCCTAATGGGAGCTTTGGTTGAGGGCGAGGCCGCTCTCTGCACTTTTTCGGTGGCATTCGTTTGCTTTGTTTTTGTGATCGAAGATGTGTTGAGAGAATTGGGTCGAATCGCAGAAGTTTTCATTGCTTTGATTCTACTTTTATTGCATTCATTTGTTTTATTTTCATTCAATGACTTCACAACACTTTGTGATGAGTTATCAGTTGAAGACAAAGCTTTTTCATCGATTTTTTCAGATATTTTATTCAAATCATTGTTAGTATTGTTTTTGTAAAACAAAAACTCGTTATTCAATGGAATGTTGTTCTCACTTATGTTACAGTTATCGACATTACTTTCAATACTCATATCATTATTACTCTCGTTATCTGTATTTGATTTAAGAGTCAAACTGTTGTCCAAATTCATAGTTTCGAATTCATCGGCCATTTCCTGATTAACAACAGAACAAATACTTTCCATAGTATTGTCTAAACTATTGCTCCAATTATTCAAGTCATTTGACTCAATACTGGGATTCATTGCATTAGTGGCCACAAGAGGACTGACAGGTCGTTCGGTAATATTAGTGATAGTCATGTCTGCGTCGGACTCGTCCTCTTGAATGGAGTGAATTCCGTTCTCTGAGTCGTCGTCGCCGTCATTGAGATTACGGAAATTGATTTCACTTTTATTTAATTTAATGTTATTTTCGTTAATGAATTCGTTTTCAATCGAAACAAATGGAATGTTTTGGTTAAACGTATCCAACGGTGACATCGATGAGCACATGATATTCGGCAAAAGACCCAACGATGCAGTACTGCTCTCATCGACAGACATATCCATCAGATTTAGGTCTGAATTGATGTTATCTTTGGTTAAATTAAAATTCGTCTCCAAATTCGTAAAGTTTTCGTCCAATCGTTCAAAACTGAATGCTTTCACTGAATCGCATCCATTGGACAATACATTGACTTTTGATAAATAATCGCTGTTTTGGTATTGGATTTCATTAAGACTTTGAGATTTGCATAAAGAAGTTGTAGTTTTAATACAATTTATGTCATGTGTTTGGACATCAATTCCATTGAATGAATCCGTTTTCGTATTTATAATACTTTTGTTGTCTATTATTAAAAATTAAATAATAAAATAATAATTAAAATTAATTGAATCTAAAAATACAATTAATTTTGAGAACAATGTTATCAATAAATAATTGAAAACAATTAAAGAGATTAACAGATAATTGAAATACTGTTTACATTTTGTCGTATCGTTTCCTCTCTTTTGGTCTTCTTTTTCATTATTGTTATAAACTTTTATATTATTATTAATCAATTTATTGTTGTTATTACTGCTGTTAATCACTTTCTGGGGTCGGGGTATCGATGAGTCAGTACTCCTTCGGCAATCACTTCCAGCAGTTGTCGAGACATTCATTCGCGGAAGTCTTGAACGACTTTTTTGGTATTTGTTATCCATTTTTTGTATCAAATTTCAATTAAATTCAAATCAAAAACTGATCCAAAATCACAATTCAATTCACTATTAAATTGTGTTTAAAGTTAAACAAAATATTCATAAAAAATGAAGAAATAAAATCGTTTGTAAAACACAGACATATTGTCTAAAAGACAATACAATTGTCTCACAATTTAATTAACAAACAATTAATAAGTTTTAAAAGTGATTTAAAGCCGAAGTATTCTGCGATTGAATACAACAAACACTGATTAATGGGTTAATTGTTTTTATTGTTTACGTCAATACATTGTAATTATTATTTCACTTCACTATTGCTGTTAATATGGAGTGATTTTGCGGGAAATAGAAATAACCAGTGCTTTACACCACTAGTCCTACCAAAATGATGGCAATTCAGTACTTTTTAACAGCACTAACCAATACAACACTATATCGCAAAACAGCACTCATTTAAATGTCTTTAAAAATACGTATTTAGTCTATTGTTTCGCCAAATACAGGGTTTAGAGTCTAAACTGGAATTGTCGTCAAAAACCACAAACACTGTAACACTTTTTTATAGGAGTGAAGAGCAGCACAACTATTAAACAATGATTACAATAGCATTTGTTTAGGTATAGGAGTATTCAAATTAAACTTATTTTAAAATATTTTTTGGCAAATATAGGTCAAAGAGTCCGGTTATCCCAGAGTTTGATTGTCATCTCTAGACTCAGCTCTGTTTATAGAGTACTGGAAATGCAAATCAAATATGAAATTAAATGAATTTCATTAAACAATATTACTGTTATTAAAGTCACCAATACTTAAAGGTTAATAAGAGGTTAACATTTGATTTACACTTTATATAGTCTGGAGTTTGATTGGCGTTTATATCACAAGATTATGAAAAAAGTTATATAAATAATAATAAAAAAATATCTTAATCTCAAACACAACACAAAATACTGTATTTTCGGAGATTTGAATCAAACATATGCTGTAATCAAAAGCAAATAAAACTTTTTCATAAAACTTATTTGACATACAGTTATAGTAGTGTTATATCAAAGCTTATGATTAGAAAACTTTTTGTTCCTCTTTTAGATTCGCAATAAAACACTGAAAATGTTTTGAAATATTTATTTAAAGCATAAGTTTTTAGACTTATTATACAATATTTAGTTTGATTTGTGGCCAAAAACTCAAATATAGAGTAGAGAAGTAGTGATACGATAGAGAGAAGAAAGAATAGCATTAATACATAACAGCATTTGAATTGATTTGATGTATGGCCTCGAAGTTGGAGAAGACGTCCCAAAAATAATGATAACCTGAAGCATAACTTTTTATAACTTTTGCATCAGTTTTAAGAACAACTAATTTTCTAGTTTTGTTTTTTTTGAGCCAAACATATAATACCTGTTAGTTTAGTACACAATTTATACAATTCATCTGAAATATATACAACAAATTAGTGTCTGCTTTGTAGTCACGAACTCTCCTCTCATTTAAATCTCTTTTGACATCATTTTCTTCTTAACTCTCAGTTCAGAAGTTTTAAATTCAATAAACGCCACAAAATATCTTTTAATTAGCAATTATTTAGTAAAAGTATAATAAGAAACGCTTCAAAACAAAATTAATTATTCAAATATTTTTATAATTTATCGATTGATTAGAAATATATTAATAAGTTTTGAACTCCAAATATAACTTTAACGCAAAACTTAATCTGATTTTTGTATGTTTTTTTGTTTTTCTCTTATGTTTGTCAGCACACAGTTATAGGACAAGAGTTCAAATACTTTTATAACTTTAATAATTAATTTTTCAATTTTTATAACTCTTTGGCAACTCTTTAGACGTAATAATATTTCTAAACTAACAAGGAAAGTGTCTCAGAGCGCCGCTCTGAATTGGGACCAGATTTTCTTCCTGAATACATTGTTGTATATGTATGTTAAAATTAAAAATATTTTGTGCTCAATTTGTTTAGGGGTAAATTTGGCCCTATTGTAAAGTTTTTAAAATGCATACATAGAGAATTATTACTTACCGTTGAAAGATTTTCTGAGGTATGCAGAGCTCAAAAATTAAATTGTTATGGTCTGGAATAGAATCAATAATAAAAAAATAGTTTATCAATATTTTTTGCAAATGAGAAGGTTTAGAGGGGTTTTGGAGGCATTAAAAATATTTGATTTCAATAAAGAGATTTATATAAGCAATAATATTTTACTCAATTTCTAATTTACAGTTTGTTATCTGAATGAAAAAATATCTATGAAGTATATAAACTACTAATATAAGTGTCAAATAATTGTTAACAGTTTTTAAATTTTCTACCAAAAATTTTTATAAATTTTCAGAAACTGTAAACAATTATTTTAAGTAATATTAGTCTTTTAAATACTTCACAAATATTTGTTCATTTAAGGTGTGTCCGGGAATTCGTGGCAAAAGAGATAAATAAGAATAACTCAAAAACTATTTAAGATAATTGAATGAAA
>JAQFXN010000944.1:0-17590 GCA_034693365.1 Liacarus xylariae
TATTAATCATTTATTGAAAAATTTTAAAATAGGAAAAATTGACATAAAATAAATGAAACACAGAATCAACTCTTTGACAAATCTTTGTATTATTAAATACAGTTATAATTCTATCGGTGGGATACACATTGAATAAAGCAATTTAATTGGTTTTTTGGTCCAGATTTAAGGTTCCGCTCAAACCAAAGGCGACTTTCGTTAACTTCGTTAATGTCTATAAACCAATACTTATTGCCGTTATTACATTATAAACAAATACAAGTCCTCATCAGTGGTTGAAAGTAGTCTTTTGAACGAAAAATCAATTGAATAATTGTTTTGTTTAAATGATTCACAAAAATCATTCGTCTCTAGGATTGTGAACACAAACCAAAGCATTGATACTATTATTTGGAAAAAAATATTTAAATTTGGTTTTATTTTCTATCAATTGTTAAATACCTGTCAAACAAAGTGATAGAATTTTCATAGTTTCTGAAGACTTAATGAGAATTTTGTGAATATTTTTTGAATTTAATAACCGATTGATTTATAGTTTGAAAATAATATTTATTTCCAATCAATAAATAATTTGAAATAAATTCAATGACTGCTCGCGCGACTCAATAATTTTCATGAATACCAGGGTTATAAACCAAAAATTAATCCCTTGTATTGAAATAGAATATTAAAAATAAATTATGGATTAAAAGAGGGAAAAAAAGCATTAAGATATCCCTTATAAAAAATTCATTTTGAAAAATATACCTAGATCACGAATTATTCAAAGTCAAAATCTATTATTGCTAGGTGAAATTTTTAAAAGAAACATTATGTTTATTTTTAGGCTTCATTGCATAAAATAAACACAAATAAAGTCTAATATACAAGTCTATAGACAATAATTATGAGCGTGCTAAAATTTTCATACTATCTCGAGTTTTTGTACACTACCTTTTTTAAAAATTAACACTTATTGTCAGCTTTCATATCTTTCCAGATTAGCTATACATATATTGATTTTAGGAATTAAGACATCGATTCTGACTAATTCGCATATGCTGAATCGACTTGTGATAGTTTCAAACACCTAAATCCAGTATTATATGAGATAGAGAGCGTTGTAAAAAATAAAGTCGAACAAATTTAATATTTGATTTTGACAACTGAGACTGATTCTGACTAATTATCATATGCTCAATCGATTGGTAGTAGTTTTTAACATAAAAAATAATATATTATTTGAGATAACGGGCGTTTTAATAGAATTTTGCACTTTTTCTAATATAAAGCTACCTATCTCAAATAATATTCTGTTTTCATTCTAGAACTGTTACCAATCGATTCAGCATATGCGAATTAGTCAGAATAGATGTCTTAATTGCTAAAATCCATAGATGTATAGCTAATCTGTATAGATATGATCGCTGGCATCAGGTGTTGGGTATTGTATATGAATATTCATTCTATTTTTAATTCTGTAAATCAAACCCAATTTTACCTATAATTCAATTCTCAGCATATGTTTCATTTCGATAGAAAATAATTGCTTATAATAAATGTCTCATCATTTAAAAGCCTTGTTTTCGCACTTGATTTTAGAATGTTTTGGTTCACTTGCTTTTTCGCCAGCTTTTGATCAGTAATTTTCTTCTAACAATACATTAGGGATGGGCTAAGACCGTAAAGTCAGGGGGGATATGAGGTACTGATAAGAGCCTTAAAGTAACAAAGATGTATAGGGGATAACTTTCCAATGGTAAAATTCTTCAGCACAAGATTCTATACCCCTCTCCCCATTGTACATCTGTACTATACATGCGTTTTAGGGATTAAATTTCGTTTTGAATTAATGGCAAATAATGGATGGAAATAATTGAAGGCGCGAACAGTCATTGAAATTATTTCAGTTATTTATTGATTGGTTATTCAAAAATAGGAATTCATAAAAATATTCACAAAATTAAGTTTTCAGTGTTTAGTTTTAAGAGAATATGAACACAATATCACTTTGTTTGACAGGTATTTAATAATTAATAGAAAAAAAATCTAAAAAAAATATTTTCCCAAAAATTAATCCTTTGGTTTGTGTTTACAATCAAATTAAAATTATGTTTAAAATTAGTTCATTTCAATACAAAGTTTTAGGTTTGTTTGTCTCCAAACATAATATTTAGATAACAAACCATTAAATTCTTGGAGAAGTAGTAATAATATAAATCTGATTGAAAATAGTAAAACAATTAATAGCAGAATAACTACAAAAATAACTAAGAGTAAGCTATTCTCGTAAATGTTAAAAATTAAGTAGGTTAAAATTATGATAATTAATAGTAAACAGAATATTAAATAAAATACAATTGAAAATATGGACATTAGTGCTAATCTTTTAAGTGAATATTGTTTTATGAATACAACTATTGATATAATTGTCAGAAAAGTTGAAAATTTGTAGAAAAGAGTTATAATTAATGAAGAATTTAAAAATCGATTTAAAATTACATCAAATAATAAAAACATAAGAAACAAATTGCCGGCAAATAAGACTAAGAAAGTTAACATTAATAGCCGACCATTCCTGGACTCAAAACTACTATCCATTAAATAATTTAAGTAATCTATAAATTCTTTGGGTTTCCATTCGACTCGAATACCAATCCATTTGTGGCCACAAATACTACACTTGTCTTCTTCGCCATTCAATTCAATAGTTTTTTGCAGACAATCCCAATGTATATAACCTATAGTTCCTCTGCAACGACAGGGACTCAACATATTCTGTGATGAGTTTGTATTATAACAAACGCGACATTCATTCGGAATATATATTGAATTCATTTTTATTAAGAAAAGTTTTATAAACGAATTAAATCTGAGAAAAACAATACAATTGTTATGTATTTGTGTTACAGTTGTTGTAAATAATAATTTTTGATTGCATTCATTGCACACATAGAGTATCGACAATACATTACTGGACTTATAATTACAGTCTTTAATGAAATGAAAACATTTGAGATTAAGTGTTGATTTGAATAAAACATATTAAAACATATTTTTGAGTCAAAATCTGGTAATTTTAGTCAATTAATCAAATCGAACTGAATTTTTGAATAAAACCGGCTTTTCTATAGACGAAATCAACCCTAAAGTTAATTATATGGAAATATTCCACAAAATGTTAGAACCATTAGGCAATATTTAGCCCATACCAGCCCTGGTATGAAACAGGAATACAAATAATTAATAAACTAAAACAAAATCTATAGAATTATGTGTGAAATCAGAATCGTTTATAAGAAAAATATTGAAAACAACATAAATAAAAGAATTGATTAATGAATACAATTGAAAATCAAATGAGTTTAGAGACAATAAAACAGAAAAAATATTACAATTCATTGGAATATAATTTTAATAATAAATATTAAAATATAAAAATATTGATATTTATAGGAAGAGGACTAGTGTTGAGTCGAGTTGTGTTCGAAGTCGAGCACAAGTCTAACCATTTGACCAAAAGTAACATTTAGTGATTGACTTCTCTTCTCATCCATATATCTATTGTAGCCCTTCTTTCGTCGATAACAACCGGCAAATGATATATCAGTGCCTCTGATATGCATATGCAGTGCGTAATACTCTTTCTGCCAATTCTTGTAATACATGTCGAAAATTCGGGGACAGATCTTGGGATGACTGGTCTCGTCGTTGCCATTCTTGTCATTTCCAAACGCACCGTAAACTCTGTGAAACAATTCGGGCCTTTTATTCAATATCTCTTTCACCGGTCGTATTGAAATAGTGCCTAACCATGAGTTGGGATCATATTTTCGGTAACAATTAAGCCATGGCTTTAAGAATCGGGCGTTTTTATGTGCGATCAATACCTGATTGGCTAAAGTCCAGGGATTCTCAAAGTCCAGAGTCAACTCATATTTGCGAAACACATCCAACGACTTGACTAAATAGACATCTCTGTCCACATATATACCCCCGAACTCCATGAGTACCCGAATTCGGGTCACATCTGACGCATGAAAGTTAAGCCATTGTTTCTGTAACTTATGGCCAAATACTTCCGTCGGTTTAACAATATTTCTGACAATTATTTCAGTCTCTGTTCTATTGATAACTCTTAGGACTCGTTTATAATATTCTCCATTCAATTGACGGCAATCGCAGTGAATGTATATTAAATCCGGTCTTTGATTCTTAAGCACTGATAGAATGGATATAAAGTGCGAAAACTCTATCTCATGTATGGAGAATAGGATGTAGTGAACAATGTTTGGCACAATATTCTCAGCAAAGCCAACAGTGTTTGACTCAATACCAAAGGTGTAATCAATTGGTTTCAAAGATCTCTTATTTTTATTCAAATATTGATTTCTAGAATTAAAAACACCAATACTTAAGGTTATAGTTATGAACACAACTGTTAGGAGAGATAAGACACGAAACCAATAGAATATTTGAGTTTTATTCATATTTTCATTACTAAAAAACAAAACCAAAAAATATATTAAATTTTTGACAAATATTTTAATGAATTAATTGTCAGAAAAATTATTTAATAGAACTATAAATTCGTATTTCAGTGCAATTGTGGACCCAATCGGAGCCCAGTATTGAATGATTATCTCGTGATTCACTAAATCTCATGAATAGATCAGAGAATAAGCGAACAGTAATTCAATCCTAAAATCAGTTTTGTGTTACAGTTGTTTGAATTGCAATCGACTCTAAACTCGTGTTTCAGAATTCAATTGACAACAATTGAAACACAAAAGTACCTTGTTTATTGGTATATAATCCGCATTGGTGTATAATTCGCTCGTGAATAATTCAAAAATTTATGTTTTTTGCTCAGATAATGAGCACCTGGCGTATTGTTCGCACTAAAATTCACAGAACTTTTAAAACTTAATGCCAATCCAATGAATGTTAATAAATAATATAATCTGACAAATATCTTTTTTAAAACAGGGGTAGCCATGGTCGGCCGAAGCAGAGGGGATATAGGTAGTGGTATTTTTGGAAAATATTTTTCAAAAGTCAGGAGGGTATTATTTTTCAAACTTCGGGAAGTATTTAGTGGCGAAGTTTTCGAACTTATTGGCCATTAAAACAATTAATGAAAAATTTAAATAAAACAACAAAATAAACGAAATTATTAAATTTTCAAATATTTTACTTTAGAATTAAGATTAAAATATTTGAGTTTATTAAACGATTATAAATCTGAGCTCATGAGCTAAAAAAATGAGCTAACTGAGCTCATGTTAAAACTGACATTCATGTAATGTTAATTTGATTCTCAGTATAAATAAGCACTTGACCTATAGACACAAAGACAGCAAAAGAATAGTAAATTGTATGGACTGTCGCAGAGGTACTCCAATTCCTAATAGAATGGATGTCTTGACTGATGTGCAGACGACCGCTTAATCGATTCTGATTGTGGAAAGTATTAGCTCTTTCTCTAAATTTGTTTCGAATCGAATTGAAGATAACTATAATTAATAACTGTATGAAGTGTTCAATAAAATGATTAAATTTAGTTATTTTTTGATTTTTCTGATTTCAGATAACGGGAAAGGGATATCCGGACGCAAATACTTAACTCAGTTGCGCATAAGTCGTCAACAAGAGCGGTCGCATTTGCATCGCTCTGAATTTTCTTACTTTTTGTGATAATTTGTATTATAATTTGCTAATATTTTGCTTAATTTTCTTGATTTAGTGCCGATAATATACCGATAGTTTATTTTGGCACTAACTCTCGATCATCTATACCTATTGCTGTCGTTTTTATACAATTAGTGTTTTATTTGTGACAAATCTGCGTTTTCTGTGAATTTTTCTACGTTTGGACGCAATTTTTTCTTTGTTTACATTTTGTAAGCAATGATGAGTGAAGACGAATTTGCTGACACTTGATTTGCCGCACAGTTCCTCCTCTCACCACACCATTCCTAAAAGGCTCACCTTTTCATCGGCCATTCACGAGACACATGACAATGACGTGCTGATAGCGATTCGGGATGAATTCGATGAATAAATCAATACTACAATAGTCGACAAGTCGGGCAATAGCCGTGTGAAATTTGACAAAACTCGTAATGACCTGAGGTCTCTTTTGAATAGAGCTCTCGATTTTGCCAACGAGGCAATCAAATCGGCTGTTGCCGACAGGGCCAGTGAAGACGCTGTCAAGGACGCTCTCACACTTCAAACTGATAAGATTGTCGAGGCTGTGGTGCGCTTAACTTCACTCCTCATTGGACAGGTTAGTGTCCAGTCGTCGTGCCCTCAACCCGAACTACAACCGGCGAAGCCTTCATATGCCAGTATTGCTGGCCAGCGCAAACCTTCATTTCAAGAGTCCGACCACAAACTTATTATTGTTCTTCAAGTACGTCAAGATTCTGATCACAACAAGTCTGCTATCAGAGCTGCAGTGGACCCCGTCTCTTTGGGTTAGGGTGTGAAACGCATGCGGAAAGCCATAGATGTTCAACTCGTGATTGGCTGACGGATGTGATAAATTGCGGGATCGTCTGACCAAAAGCACTACATTTTGCAACAATTACGATATAGTAACGCCTAAGAAACGAAACTCGCGTATAATTATTTATGGACTACATTCTGATTGAAAAGATGACGCACTCCTTCACGCCCTTCACACACAAAACACTGCTGTCAATGCCGTCATTCCTGTTTATATGGAGTTCAAAGCCAAAACTAGAATATTTTTTCATACAAAACCCAATAAGTATAAAAACTTTAATGTCTAACTCGAGGAGCCACCTAGTGTTCGCAACAGCCTCATTAAATCCGGCGGATTGGAATTGAGTGCCATATGTATAGGATCGATGGTGTTACAACTGTTGCGGCCTCGAAAGGGACGACGTCTTCAGGTACCACTTCCAAGTGTCCGCATAAGCTCACGTGTAGCCAATGTGGTGGCGAACACAAGTTCTCCGCCTTCCCTAATAAGACCGATCCTTCAGCTATCAAGTTTTCTAATTGTATCTCTGAGAATGTGGGGAACAAAAACTAATTTGAAGACTGACCATAATGCGAGCCGTAATTAGAACCGGTTACGAGTTGAAACGTGTGACATATCTGACTGCATACCATCAGTACATAAACGCTATTTTGGAGGGGAAGGAAAAGGTCTTTCGAGACTTTTGCACCGTTGGCAGAGATGACAACCCTTGGGGCAACATCTATAAAATGCTCCGAACTAAACAACAGATCTCTGCACCACTCAGACCTTTTCTTAAACCTGATGGCTTGTGGACGTCTGGAGAAGTAGAGACAGTGGACACTACTTGAACAATATTTTCGATTTGACGACTCATTGTTTGACACTGCTTTTCTGAATGAGATACGAGCGGACACTATTATACCTCCGGATACGCCAGATGACATCCTTTTCTCTTCGGAGGAGGTCGGCTCTGTTATTAAGCGCATGAAAACTAAACGTTCACCTGGTATGGACTTAATTACTGGTAATATCTTTAAGAATATTTTGTATATTTTGTTAGATGAGCTTACAGCCCTTTTCAATAAATGCCTATGTTGGCTGCTTTCCAACACAATTCAAATCCGCACTAATCAAATTTATTCCTAAACGGAACTCTGAAACTATTGACACATACAAGTGCGTGAGGCCTATATGTCTGCTTAATACAATCGGGAAAGTATTGGACTCTTCTCACCAGACATATTGACTGGTTTCTGAATACTAACAATAAACTAAATTCGAATCAATTCGGGTTCTGTCCGCAAAAGTGTACTGTCGATGCAGTACTCAACGCTACCCGTATTGCCACCGAATATCGAAAAAGGGGCTGGTGTGTTTTCCTTATATCGCTGGACATCGAAGGTGCCTTTGACAGTGCGAAATGGCCACTTGTTCTTTCTGAACTAAAATCTAAGGGCTGCATGCGAAACCTCTACCGCTTGGCACAATACTTCTCGAATCGTTCTGTCACTGTTCAAACGGAAGCTAACGTTTGTGTCCGTTAGGCTACACAGGGTTGTATGCAAGGATCGCCATCTGGTCCTAATTTCTGGAACATCCTTTATGATGGCCTTCTCAATCTCTCGTTTCCGGATCACGTATCAGCTCAGGCATATGCGGATGACGCTCTCATCATCGTTTGTGGCTCCTCTATTAAAGTCGCCACAGAACGGATCAACAAATCCCTCGAATAGGTGAATGACTTGAGTCATCGAATGTCTCTTCGCTTTAATGCCCGGAAATCACAAATACTTAATGTTTGTCCTGGCTCCGAGTGTGCACATCCTAACGTATTCCTGTCTGGTGATGGAAGTTCTCACTGAAATCAAATATTTAGGCATTATTATCGACAAACAATTAAATTTCGCCTCACACGTACGCAGTGTCTGTGACAAGGCCAAGTTGGCCATTGCACGTTTCGCTCGTGTGGCCAGAGCTGATTTGGGGATTGGCCCGAATGCTTTGAAAATCATTTGGTCTAGTGCTCTCGAACCCGCTATCACATATGGATCTCCTGAATGGGCTGGTCGTCCCCACAACTTAGACAGTAGGCGTTTTCTGCGCTCTACACAACGCGCGGCACTCCTACGTATAGCGCACGCTTATCGGACCACATCGCATGAGGCCTTGTGGACAATTACTGGTATCACACCACTCGACCTCCGTATAAAACAGTTGCCTACAAATTACTTCATTTAAAAAGGGTATCGCCCCTCACCTGATCTGTTCACATCTAAATATATCTCATCTATTGTTTTCGATTCATTGGAACGGGTCATTGCATTTTTCAGTAATCCTCACCCGGCAGTGCGCACATCTAACCCTTCTCTTATACCTCATGACTTCGAATGCCTCATCAGAAGAATGGTAAAACAGATAATTGCTAACATTGGCATTGATGACTGGTCTTTACTTTGGAACAACTGTGACAATGGCCGTCTCACACACACATTCTTTCCGTCTATTCGCGAGCGCCTCTCGCTCCAACACTTTACACCTCACCACATTTCCACCCAATACCTCACTGAATATGGTGACTTCATGTTTTACTTATATCGCTTCACATTTACAAATGACGCCAACTGTCTGCTATGTGGTGGAATCGATGACGTCGAACATCGATTACTTGCGTGTCCTCACCACCTGGCAGAGCGCAAAGTCTTTTTCGACTTTGCTGGCACGATTCCAACAACAATTACACATTTCGCTCTATTTCTCCACTCTTCAGAACAAACAAATCTCATCACATTCTTCAAAAAACTCCATGAGAACAGTCAAACGTAAATGGCTGGGTACTAACAATATCAAGTGGCCGACGAACGACCACCCGACATGGTTGGACTTCAAAATGAATAGTCTGAAGGTTTCGACCTTTTGGTCTCGTCAGACTTAGCACACACTAAGTGACATTCACGCCTAGGAAAAGACACTCTACATGTGGGAGCATGCAGAGAAGAGATCTGTCAGCGTCTGATTAATGTCGCCCACTCCTAAATTCTGAGCCATCGATTTCAGTGTCTCCGCAGTTTCAATCAGACCCATACCTGGTGGTACTGCCATACCTCAAGTACAAAGCCTTCGATCTAATACATACACACATCCATCGACCCTCCCTCTAATATTATGGCTGTGTCATTTTCTTTAGAGAATCTGCTTCGAACTAATAGGTCGACGAATTCTACACTGCGGTCGGTCATCATTCAGGTCCCGGAGGATTCTGACGAGATGATTCAACCCGTCGATGACCAACTCGTTCTCATGTTTGTCTCGTTCGTACGATGTTTAACAACACCTGCGTCATCCCGTTCCGCCCAAAGGGCTGTTAACTTTTTGATAATAAATATATGGCCGCAGATGCTGACCGAATGACTTTTAACCGAAACAAAGATGTGAATATAACAGTTACGCTAGCCGTGTAGCCACTGTCAAACACGAAGTCTTCGCACTCCAGAAGGTTTGGCACTATTTGCTACCTCACCGCCACACGGACACATCCAAAATAATTGCGTTTCAGATTGTCGAGCGTTTGTCGACTGATTTTCTCCACTTCGCTATCGCGAGTGCCTTGTTTAGTCCAAAGTAGTCCAAAACCCCCTAAGTTTTTCCCCTATAAACATCAGGTGACATATCAGTTTACATTAGGTGTAGTATAAAAATGTGTTGTAATCAATTGGTCTAATATTGTCGTATGTAATGGAGACACGTTGGGGGCGCAGGACTTGTTTGGGGATAAATACTGTAATACAGTAATTAATGGACGAAAAATTTGTCTTAAATTGTGTCAAAACAATGAATGAAATCTCTGAAAAACTATAAAATTGATGTTTTTGTGTTACAGTTGTTGTAAAACAATTACACTATTTCGTTCAAATTCGATATAAATTTACATTTGGTCGAATTTCTCGAAAACTAGCATTCGATTTGGAATGGTGTTAAAATTCGATTAATGCGTTGAGAGCTCTATCGAATTAACGTATCAATTGTAAGGATCGGCCATTTTTAAAAATATATATGAAAAATGTAGATGGCGCTGTTTGAAAAAATAGTTTAAACATTTTCTCTCATCATGCTGACCAATGAAATATATGCACATGTAATGTTTTCTCAAATTTATTTGTTCAGCACTTAGAACTTTGTTAAAGCCACATTGCTTCACTTCTACCAATACACACATAGAGTATCGACAATACATTATTTGATTTAAAATTACAGTCTTTAATGAAATAAAAACTTTTCTTAGTTTTCAATAATTGACAAGGTATTTAAATTGTACAGTATTATTACCCTAAAATTTCATGTATACTGCGCAACAGTGCATAACGCGCATCACTGAAAAAATTGATTTTTCTAAATAATAATAAGTTCTATAGATAGCTTACACCCCGTGTATAATGCGTGGCTTTTTGCATTTATTAATTTTCTTTGCTTAAAGAGATCATAATTTATTGATGTTCTGATATAATCTGAACATTTAAATTGATATTTAAACAGAATTCTCATTTGTTTTGTTATTTTCTAACTGTTACTTAAGATGAAATTGTTAACTAAAAAGGGTTATAAATAATTTAATAATTAAATATTCACTGATATTTCTAATGATTTCAGTGTAATTTAGCCAGTATAATGTCTAAATCTCAAAGTTTTTTTTTGAAAATGTTAAAAATTAAAGATAATTGAATATGATAATTAATAGGAAATGAATATTGTTTAGAAAAGACATTAGTTCAGGGGTAGACAGGAATAAATATAGCCAAAAAAGCAGATATCACTGAAATAATCAATTCAGTGTACTTTTCACATCATTTTAAGAGAAAGATTAGGAAGTATTTCGGGAACCCATCAATTTCGTTTTCGAAAAAGCTTTAGTCTTTCAATGAAACTCTTTGACTATCCCAATAAAATTTTGAAATTTTAAAAAATACTCCTTCCTGCTCGTCCTTTTAAATTAATAAGTAAAGTACCTTGAATTGATTATTTCGGTGATATCTCAACTCTAACTAGTAAGCTGTTTTTGGCCCTCTTTACCATAACAACTCCTTTCATCATATAATTTTTTAGCGTCTCTGAAAATTTTTAAAAAATGAAAATCATTGCCACATTGCTTATTGTAAATTTGTTATCACTAAAGCAAGGAATTAAAAGTGCTTACAATCAAAAAGTTAGCGTGAAGCAAATTGAAGAGAAAGGTTTGAGAATGCAGTTGAAAGATTTTTATTTAAACAATAGTTAACCAAGGGTTAGTTTTACAACACGAACAAAATTATCGACTAATTATTAAATTAACAAAATTAAAATATTTTAACTGTATTTCAAACTTAATTCTCTAATTTGAGTAACGCTCACTTTTTAATTGTAAGCAGTTTTGTAAACATGGCTACCCCTGATCTAAAAATTAGAGTTTAAACTTTGAGTCTAATTAATTAAATGGCAGGAAGAATAGCCTAAACGTCATTTGATTTGTTGGACTATTTCATACAGAATTATATCTAAATTAACAACAATTAGAAACCTATGCGCGTAAACAGTATTGAATTCAATTTATTCTTTTACTCTAAAACTTATTAGATTTTCACAACTTTAAATTTAAACTTAAAATTTTATAAGAACAATTACACTCCTATCCAATAAATATAATCACTACATCAATGCTCGATCTATCATTGTTTACGAAAAAAAGATTTAACTTTAAAATCGCAAATTGACTTTAATCAAGTTTAGGGGATATTCAAATAGTACGTACGCAAAATGGCAAAATTTAGGACCCTACCTGCCCCCATAATATGCGCACGTACGCATTCTATAAGCACGTACCCTAAGGCTCGTCCCTTCCATCGATGAAAATTTGTGAAATGAATGAAAATTTGTTCAAATTCGCCAAAGTTTGAATATAGGCCTCAACGAAAGCCATGTAATTCGGTTTGAATCTATTGGCCATTAAAACAATTAATGCAAAATTTAAATAAAACGAAAAATAAACGAAACTTTTATTAAATTTTTAAATCTTTTACTTTAAATTTAAGATTAAAATACTTAAGTTTATCGAAGTGTTATAAATTCCAAACTTAAATCTTTTCATCAGTTTATTTTGCAGTGGTAATATTCAATGAGTACGTACAGTCGCATTCACTCCCCCCTCCTTAAAAATCGTACGCATTCGTACGCTTTCTCTTGAACCTCCTCCCCTACCTTCTGTATACGTGCTATTTGAATGCCCCTAATGTGATAAGATCGAGCATTGATGTAGTGATTATATTTATTTGATAGGAGAGTAACTTTTCTTATAAAATTTTGTAGAAATTAATAACATTTATGAGAAAAGAAACTTTGTATTGAATCGTCGGATTGATAGCAAAGTGATAATAAATTGTAATCACTTTATATTATAGGCCAGTGATATATGCAGTGTTAAAAATAGCCAATAAGAAAGTTGATTTACGGAATTATTTTCAGTTAAAAGAAACTTAAAAATATATTTATTAATTAATATTTCACATAAATGTTAGCGAAAATAATTCTATTTATCCATTTATTATGAAATCAATTCAAGTGTTAATTAACAAATTGAATGCAAAAGTTTTTTATATAATTTTGGATCTTTTAAAACCCATTCATTCCTCTTATCGTTACAATCGAAAAGTTCTGTTTCTAAATCAATAGTGTTTTTACCGTTGACTGTGAAGAAGGGGTGGAATATATTCTCATCCAAGTATGTAATCTCTTGAGGTATAGACCCCCAAATATTGGATAGAAAGCTTATATTTGTTGGTCTTTGAAGTTTTGTCAAAGAATTTAAGGCAAAACTGGAACTATTTATCAATGGATTTGCCCCTAAATTCAGTTCAAAATTATTTTCAGATGACTTTTCAAAAGCGAAAGCATTTTCTGGTATTTTCTCTATAGAAGTGTTATGAATACCCAAAATCGTTAAGTTATTGAGTGATGAAAACGAATTGTTTCCAATTTTTCTGATTGACTTTCCAGCGATTAATAGTTGCCATAAGTTATGCTGAAATCCATTTAAAGGTTTGAATGCATTGTCAGGTATTTCTGTGATATTAGTCTCCGATAATATAATACTATGAATGTTCACGAATTTACTCAAGACGTCAAATATTGAGTTATCTTCAGATGAACTTAGTTTTGGGTTATTATCCAGGATAAATATTTTTGTTTCATTATTGGTTTTGTTGAATGCATTTTTATGGATTTTACTTAAATTCAATGCATTTAATATTTTAATTGATTCAAATGTTATATCTTTAAACGTGTTTTCTTCCAATTCACTAATGGCTGTGCTGTCAATCCATAGACAATCAATTCGTTTCTCACTTTCGTTTAGGTTTTTACTCAATGAGTCGAATATTTTGGGTAAATCTATTGGTTTGTTACCACTGCATGATATTTGACATGAATAGGGTAGACATTCGCAGGGCTTTATTAACTCTTCTAACTTTGCATAACATTGCTCCTGTCCAAATACTAATGCTACTATTTGGACAAGCACCATTAGTTGACAATACAAACGGATTGCTATTTTAAATCAAATACAATTAAAAATTTAAAAGTCATTTATAAATTTTATGTAAAAATTAATTCGAACAAACTTGGTCATAATATTTATAGTTAAAATACATTGCTAAAACATAATTAAACTCATAAAAACAAATTTTAATCTAAACATGCTATGCTATGGTTCACAGATAATATAAGTTTCTTTAAATTTACTCTGGTAGATTATATAATCTGTTCTTAGAAAGCAGTCGAAATACGCTTATTCGAGTCTAGGGTAAGGGTATAATTTAAATTAACTATGTTGATTTATAAACTTGCAATTTTATATAAAAATCAAGTTTAACTTATATTTATATTAAAAATATTTAGAAATATTCAAATTATGTCAAAAAATTTCAGCATTGCTAAAAGATGAAGATCGATAATCCATTATTTTTAAATAAAGTACTTGGGACATCCCCTATGGAACGGTAGGCTCCGTAGCATTCGGGAAATTATTGAGTCATTCGTTCAATTTTAAACCTCTATATATACTATAAGAGAGTCTTTTAATCCTTTAGTACTATCAAAGGTAAAGAGAGATAAAAATATATTGTATAATCTATAACATAGCAACACATTAAACTAGAGAGTTGTTCAAAATATCGTTAAATGTGAAATTTCGAGTCCTTCAAAACCTGAGATTTTAGTATAGATCTAACTTGTACAGAGGGTGTGGCCGGGTAGACAAACGGCCAGATCTCTGCTTTAATAGGCAACAGGGTAGTGAGTTCGAACCCTGCCTTGTGTGAGCATCCTTTTACTCTGAGTTTAGTTTATTGGACCTGGACCAATATGTGAATTGATAAAATACTAGAATGTTAAAACGATAGCTACTTATTACGCGATTTTAAATTGTTAATAATTATAATTTATAAATTTAAGACTTACATGAATTCATTATTATTTTTCGATGCTTTGGTTAAAAAAAACTGAACAGGTTATAAATTTTATTTTAAAATTTATTCAATTTATATTCGATATAAAATACTACTCCATCTAAACATATGCTAAGGTTCACATATAATATGTGTTTCTTATAATTTATTCTGGTAGATTACAAATATTTTTAGTATCTTTGTAATCTCTTCTACGAAATCAGACAAAATAAGCTTATTCGAGTCTCGGGCAATGGTATTATATAAATTCACACTGTTGACTTTTAAACTTGCTATTTTAATCAAAAATCAGGTTCAACTTTTTATTTTATATTTATATTAAAAATATATAGAAATATTCAAATTTGTCAAAAAATTGCTAAAAAATATAGATAGAAAAGCTATAATTTTTAAGTAAATTTCTCACAATTAATTTATTATAGATAATCATATGAATTGTGTAATATTATATGTGATTTCTTTAAAAAAGTTATTCTTGTTAGAATTATTTAAAATTACAACTTGATAGCAAGTACCAATGTTGAAACATTTATTATGTCCATATAATATTCACTGATTTAAGAAACATTTTGTCAATGTATGCCCATCTTTGTCCCCCTTGCTCTATTGCTCTTGGCCATTCACAAGGTTTAATTTTAATTTTTATTTTTTAAGAGAAATCGCTTAAACCTAATATAATAAATTAAAATACCGGTACTTAAGTATCTTTGTTGTACTACATGTACACCTGTGTATATGTAGGGTGACCAGATTAGTTTGTCTAAGACCGGGACAATTTAATAAAATATATAGAAAAGTCGGAACATTCCTAGGACAGAATTTTTTTTAGTTTATTATTTAATACATTTAATGCATTATTAACATAATTAATATTTTATAGTTAAAACATTCTTTTTAATTTTATCATTAATTTTTTCCAGTGGTTAAACTTCAATAATGACTGATTCATTTCGCGATTTCGTACTTTTCTTGTATTTGACGGGAATATCAGTCAATTTATTCCATTTCTGTCTATTTAATCAATTCCTGTATTTCTCGACCACCATGACAACACAGATAGATTAAAGTGAAGACCATAGTTGCCAATTGAATACGAACCATAATACTGATGTCCACTTGTGAAGACATTATAAAAACAAAACAATGCTTTCATCATTTGAAAACAAAAAACATTAGTATTATATTTCAAACATTTGCATTATATCTATGACAACCACTGTAGTCTAAAATATCCCAAAATGTCTTACTTGTTTGGACTTTATTTTGTCATTAAACGACTATATTCAGCGATATCTTAAATGATGTATTCCCCTATAAAAAGTATTTCTTACTCTACCGACGAAATAAGCCCAGTATGCCTTTCATGTTACGACATATGTGTGAACAAGTACGGTTAAACAAAACTCATTTCTTAAATACTTTTATACATATTCTGATTTTAATCTAATTCCATTTTCCAATAATAAAGATGTAAATTCTACAACATTTGTCTACTATGACCTTGTGTCTTTTTGAGGGTAAATTTGGGAATTTTTCCGGTTATAGTATGTAGAGTTTAAGAGTTACTTCTAAAGTGTAAATCAAAAATTTTTAAAACCAATTTTGTTTTCTAATATACTTTTATTGACTATATTTGATAATATATACCAGAAAGCTCACTAGAATATGACATGATATTCCGAAAGCTTAGCCTTTGCACTGTTTCCAAAAATGTTTCTATTTTCAAGTCAACTAATACGGCATGACTTTATATAAGGTAAATTAGTGCTCAACTTCGTTTATACACCCCCTTTCCTTATTAATTTATTCCATATGTTTTTCGGAAAATGCTTTTTTTATTTAACCCATTTAGTGAACTACATTTGGTGAAAATGAGTATTACTCTTCTTGAATTCTTAAGAATTTAATTTGGAATTTTATTATGTCCCGGTATAACCTGCCCGGGACACTGGAAAGAAAAGGCAAATCCGGGACAATCCCGGCGAAACTGGGACTTCTGATCACCCTATGAATATATGTACTAATTGTACATAAATATACTATTGCATAATTTTATATTCTTTAAAATAATATAGCAAATGTAAAAGATTAAAACAATGCATTGTGCACAAATATCAGTTTCTGGCGACCTGTGCAATAGGTATTGTAGATATCTTAGGAAATATGTATTTCAATACAACTAGCACATGTATTTCGAACAACAATTATTTTTCCAAGTTTACAGTCATAGAGAATGTGCTGAATTCAGCTGTAAACGATAGGCATATAGCAACTGATCCAGGGATGAGGTAGTGAAGAAATCTCAGAGGGGTATATTATTTTATCGAAGCAAGTGGAGTTTAACGGCCTGTGACTTCACAAACTTTGGACAGGGGGGGTCCCTAGGGTATTGCAAAATCATCAGATTCTTACAGAATTATATTAAAAATGACGTAATTTAACAGAATTCGGACTAATTCTGCAAGAATCAAACAGAATTTGGGCAAATTATGATGAATTTTGAAAGAATTTTACTAAATTTAGCAAGAATTTGACAAAGGACCTTACGGATTTTAAGGTAAAATTCTCCCTTTGATAAATCAAAAAGTGCACACCGGGATGCGATAGAGCTATCCTTCACGTGCAA
>JAQFXN010000945.1:0-17586 GCA_034693365.1 Liacarus xylariae
TGACTCTTCATAGCATTCGATGGCAAAGCAGAAGAAGTTTTGACTAAAATATTAATTAAATATTTATTTCAAATAATAATAATAATTCAATTGTTTTCAATACCTTTGGACATTTCTTTTGACTGTTTAGTCGTGTTCTTTGCAAACATTTCACTGAACTTTACACTAACTGTGCTTTGATTTGATTTCGTTCCATAAGCTGTGGATTCGATTTCAGAGATTTTTTCGTTTCCTTTAATTTAAAACAATTAAAAGTTAACTAAAAATCTAATATTAAGTAATGTTTTGTTCACTTCTTTTGATCGCAAAAACAATTGCAATAATTATTAGAATAACTATTAAACCAATGATTGATATCAAAACCCAAAGCAATAGAAGACTTGATTCCATCTGTGGTTTAGTAGTCATTGTTTTAGTGAAACACTCGTTTGCATAAGTGCTCAGACGTTCTCTTTTGCTCTTAAAGTACAATAAAATTATTAATGAATTAAATTTTGTTTAAAAGTATATATGAATGTGAATGTCTCACCCAATCAGACAAGTCCTGGCCTTCAGGTGTAATGCAATACTTGGACATTGAGTGGACATTAAAGAGTATCAAATGTCCTCTTTTGCCATCGATGTCGTAGTCAGTGATTCCAGTGATAATCAAGTGCTGATCCAAAAGTTTTTAACGAATTTTGGAATTTGACATAAACTGCACTTTCTCTCAGAATATAACTCTTGGGTTTCGGAGGAATAGAAACTAATGTTTCCTTTCGTAAGAATTAAGACTACGTTTAGGACTTTATCCCAGAGTTTGGTATTTCTCTGAAAACCGACGAATGGATTGAATAGAATTGCGTTCTCGACATCCAATTCAGTCCTGTTATCACTGAAGGAGTGGTTTAACTGAGTTCTCTTTTACAGCACTCGAAGACTATTGTGTCCTTTGGTTTATATATCTATTGAATAATAAATATTTTAAACAAATGTTTCCTAAAATCCGATTCATATCACTGCCAGACATACACCACAATTGTGCGATTCATTCCCTCTCCAAGTCTTTGTGTCGAATAGTATAGAAAATTCGAGCTTAGGATCAAATGAAGACAAAGTATTCTCTTTCATCTCAATAGTGGTCTCACTTTCTTTTGACCCAATTTTCAGTTCAATTTCCCATTTCTTTCCATTTGAATACATATAATATTTATTCTCGTAATCACTCGAATCCCTATCCCATATCCGACCAATCCTTACATTTCCGATAAAACTGTTGTTCACTTTGAGTGCATTACAAATCTGATTGCATTCAATGTAATCAATGGTTAGAATCAATAGAATCGCAGATCTAATTACAAAAGAGTTCATTGATTTCTAATTTCAATAACTCTAATAACAAATGATATATAACTGAAATATTACTGATTTTTAACAATAATTGAGTAAAGATTATAAGAATTATTAAAAGATTTTTTTAAAAGATTATATAGAGAGCCAATACAGGAGTTAATGTTTATTCAGCAAAAAGCAATTAAACCAGCTAAAAGATATGTTATCCTCAGTTGTGTTCACTTTATCTACAGTTGTTCTTAACACAAGTCTATTTATCATAATTTTGTCATTTATCATTATTCATTGATTTCTAATTTCAATAACTCTAATAACAACTGATATATAACTGAAATATTACTGCTTTTAACAATAATTGAGTAAAGATTATAAGAATTATTAATTTTATCGCTCGTTCTTAACAATAATCTGATTGTGAATTATAGCTAAAAGATATGTTATCCTCAGTTGTGTTCACTTTATCTACAGTTGTTCTTAACAGAAGTTTATTTATCATAAGAAACATTGCCTATCATTCAATTTTACTAGATTTCTGTTTCTATTCATCACATCTGACCAATGCACCAATGTGTGTATGAAAGCTAAATAAACTAAGGGTTACCAATGAAGTTTTGAGTACTTTAATTAATACCGTATTATCATACTTAGACAAGTATCGAAAATAATAAAGTATCTTTCTAATTATAATTTGTAACTGATTTATAATTCCTACTCCTGTTTATTACCCAAGCTTTCAAACACTTGACAAGGAATTTAAGTTGTATTGCAGAGATTCTAACTAGTGGTTCTAATCTGATAACAGAGTAAACCTGAATCATATCTACTAATAAAAACTCTAATAGAAAAAAAAATGTGAAACGAGATCTGTATTTTGAAAATATTTTCTCGCAAACAATTAATGAAAAAACTGAATGATTTATACTTTGAAAGTATTGATGAAATAGGATAAAGACAATTGAAAATTTGCCAGTTTAAAGTGTAAAGAATAAGTGTACAGAAAGAGTTTGGTCAAATTCAGATTTTTATTTTATTGCTGTGAAGAAACTTTTGTCTCTCTATTAAAGGAAAACAAAGACATGATATAAAAATATCAAACGTTTGCAAAACTAATTTATACACCGCTTATACAAACTATTTTCATAATATAGACCCAAATGGTGTGATTCTGACTCTATTATTGTAGATTTGATAGGTTTCTCACTGAATAATCAAATTTGATTTCAAAATAAGCTAGTTTATCTATTGCTCAGAATCTTAGACAACTTATACGTATAAGTAAGATCTAGCTCAAACTAGCGAATCACAGTTGCGTTGGTTCAGACATGTGCTGAGAATGCCTACAAATAGACTGCCGCGAAGAGTCTATTTGTCTCAGCCTAACGGCCGTAGGCCGAGAGGGAGACCCAGAAAGACGTGGTGATCGCACAGAGAAGAGTTGTGCGATAGAATGGGTTTAGCTCAGGCCGGAATCCAGAATTGGGTGGCGGATAGGAGTGAATGGAGGTTCATGGTCGCCGACCTTCAACCCCGACCCGAAAGAATAAGGGGTCACGAAAATGAATGAATGAATAAAATACACAAATTCATGAATGCATTACTCGAACTTAAAACTCATTACAACTTATTTCTGCTCACATAGTATACAACCTCTTAGTGTATTGGCTAATGTTTTTATATTTGAATAAACTGTGAACGACTACTTAATAATACTCTGAACTCATAACTGAGTCATTCATAGAAACTTTTTATAATAAAATTTTTTAATTAAATTATTTGATACAGTGATTCAGCTTTCGGTCATTAAGTGTCAAATGCAATAACATTGAACTAATGCACTAAAAGATAGTCTATTATGTGTGCAGAAATGAGTTGTAACGAGTTAATTAAAAATTCTAATGCATACACCAATTTCAAGGTGCAAAAACACGAGGGAAAGCTTTTAAACCATGTGTACTCATATGGTTTCTGTCCGATTCATTTGCTAAAATTAATTTATTGCTCCCGACGTTTAAAATGATTGAAATTACTGTGAATTTATTTGAAACAATTTATCAAATAATGTAAAACTCTATTGATTCTGTCATTTCTTTAATACAAATTTGAAAACCAATTGCTTTTAATATTAAATGAATTCATTGACAAAAATTCTTTAAACCATACAAATGAGTTCATACAAAGCGCTTAAGACGAGGGAAACTAATAGAGAGGAGAAAAGAGGAGAGAGAAGGGGAAGTCATGAAAATAATGAGAAAACAAATCTGTATTCACTTCTTATTCAAAGCAAAAACTAATTTAATTGAAGTGTGATTTCAATCATTGAATTTCATTTATTTCTAGTCATTTATTTCAAAATCTATTCATTCAATGCCTAATCTTCGTTAGGAATAAAAAAATAGACGAGTATTTAAATATCAGACAATCCACTCCACACATACACAACAATCTTCATTGAAATTCCATTTTATATTTGATTCCTAAAGCTGTAAAGAATTATTCCGTGAGTTTGGAATTGCATTCATAGTTAATGTGAATAAAAGCATAGCTGAACTACTTTTTTTAGTTGTTTTCACGATAGAGATTGTGCTCCGATATTGTGGAAAATCTATTGTCTTTCTTAAGGAACGGAGCGAACAAAAATATTTTCAGAGAAATTTATCTAAACTACTGTTTTATTCATGAATCATGAGATTTAATAATGAAAAAGAGTTATTTAAAATCACTTTTTAAGCAGCGAAAGAAATAATGCTCTTTAGAATACAACGTCGAATATTCAGGCGCTTAAATGCAGAATAGGAGGTATTTTTATCCAACTTTAACATGCAAGATAAATGAGTACCATTATTCTTTTCTAAAATATCTTTTTAAATTGTTGTTTTTAAATTCTATCATTTCCTTACTGTATGTTCTAATTTCCTTAGTTTACATCAAATGGATAATCACAAATTTTTAATTCACATTAAAATGGATCAAGATAATAAGTTATTTTCTTTCATTTTTCTGACTGATAAGTGATTATTTGTGAATACAATAATTTTAAAATAAAAATATTTAAATTATTTCATATTGTATTAAGTTAGTATTCATCATGAACAATTTTTAAAATTATCATCTAACTAGTTAACATTTCGTATGTGAAAAATATTGAAAAATCAGGTAAGAAGAATAAACACTAACCAGCGATGTGATCGAGGGGGCTTAATCAGATAAGAGATTGAAACTGAATCATATCTACTAATACTAACTCTATTGAACTCCATTGAAATCTATAGTTTGTATTAGTAGATATGATTCAGTTTCAACCTCTTATCTGATTAAACCCCCTAGATAACATCGTTGACGCTAACACGAATTTATCAAAAAAAATATCAAACTGATCATATTTTAAAATATTTAGCTGTTCTAGTTTATTGCATATTTTGGTCTATCGTCTGGTCATTTCATTACTTCACTCCAGTATTAGAAATATAATAATTTTTTTAGGAATTATTAAATCAGTGAAAGTTATTCAACTAAAAAAACAGCTTTCCGTCAATCTATCGATCGATCAACAAATCGAAATTGGATTTTAAGCTATCAATACATCTGTAGATTCAGTTCCAGAAACTCAATGACAAAAAAAAATTCAATTTAATTCCTAAAAGAAAAATCAATTCAGACTTTTCTTTTTCATTATTATCCATATCTTTTTGAAATCATATGAAGGGTCGTTGAAATAAATTGAATTAAAAATATATATATTTTATGTCATAATAAACTGGATATAGATTTTCCAATTTTCTTATAACAAATTTTTATTTTTTGGTCACTAAAGACCTAAGATTTCAATTCAATATATAATTCTTAATAGAATTGGGAATTTCGTGAACACATAAAGTGAATCAATAATTCTGAGCGAGTATTGAATTTTTCATATAATAAAAACAAATGAAACAATAGTTGAATGATTTTGAAATTAATTCCACAGAAAAACTAAGTATAAAAACCAAAAAAAATAAAATCAAATAACATTAGAAAAAAAGAGAACAGAATTTTCCTAAATATTTGATTGAAATACAGGAAAAAAAAGAAATCCTAAAACAAATATAATAGTAATCACAAAAGAAACCCATTGAATGAACAGAATATTCTATATTCTAAGCGAATATATTCTGAGATAACAAACAAATTTAATATAAAAAAATAAAATAAAAAATTCAATTTCGAAAACACAAAACTTTTTCTTCTTCTTTTTATGTCTTAACAGAATTTTATTCCAGAAATTAAATTAAAAAAATATCTGACAAAAGCATTTGAAAGTTAAAACTGTTTGTCTCTTCAGTCAAATACAGTGCGGAAGAAGTCCTGAATCAACAATTCATATGTTATAAAATTCGAGTCAAAAAAAAAGAAGAAAAAAGTTTTGATTTGTTTGAGAATTTGTGTTTTATTTTCTGTGTTTAGTCAATATTTGGTTAATAGAAAAAGAAGAAAAAAACAATTTTTAGCTTTTTTTGTCAGTGATTTTTCAATTTGTTTCAATGTTTTTGCATAATTTTGCAATTTTTTTCTATGAAAAACATAATATTTTGAAGTTATTTTTATGAATAGTATAATTTTGTTTTTCCTGTTTATTTGCTTTAACAGTCGACAAATTACTTTACAGATTGAGTAAAAATTAATAAGCCAGTTGCTAATAGTAGGAAAATTAGTTATATAAGCTCAGCGATAGGTGTGATAATGACTTAATTGGTGTGTGCATGCATATTTAACTGGAATGGGCATTGGCAGAGGGAAAACCTCGGAATACCCCAGGCGATCTTGGCCAGATACCCCTATAGGCTCTCCACAAGCTTTCCCTAGTATGTATTGAAGAGCGCCTTTTCTGAATATTCTGGCAAAAATATCAGAATGTTATCAAATTCTTATTAAATGATTATAATTAAATTATTAAATGTTATAAAATCATAATTATCTTATTGTCAAATCCTGATAAATTCTTGCATGATTCATAATATTTCTGCTAAATTCTGGTAATTCGTGCAAAATTAGTCGAAATTTTGTTAAATTGCGTTATTTTTAATTAAATTCTGTAAGAATTTGATGATTGCGAAATACCCTGTACTGGACCACCCCCTAGCCTTAAAATGGGAAATTTGTGATGTCACAGACAATATACCTTCTAGGCTATATAAAAACAAATACCCACTGACTATTCAAATCTAGGCATCCCTGACATTTAGACATATTTGAACTATTAGGGGTTACTTATTGTTCTATCTGTAGTCGCTTTGTATAAATATAGGTTCCCGGACTAAACATCGAGAGCAAAAACATCGAATAGCAAAACCATCGAAAAATGAGATATTGTTCAAAATTTTTAAAATATTAATTCTTAGAAAGGTGGAGTAGTAAAAACCATAAAGCTAAAAAAATACATTGGATTGATAAATAATAGAGGTATCTTACTAAATTTTCGAGTTAGGGTGTAGTTAGGTTATTTCTATATAAGATAAATAGTTCTAAAAAATAAACTAACAAAAACTATATGTGAAATATATTTCCATTTAAATATAAAGCTTTTTCCAGGAATACTTTTGATATTATATGGCAACTGTTTGCTTAACTTGAGGGAACATTTCATTAAAATAAGAACAATTTTTGTTTTTTGATTTTATTTATTTATTACAAATTAACAATAATTAGTGAGAATCCCCTGTTTTTGTATATGCGCACAGCAGATAAGCTTACAAAAATAGCATGCGGCATATAACGCATCTTACGCTGAATCCTTCTTGATAGTTTTTTAGTTTTGAAAGAATACATATTTTATATTTATCTTAAACAATATTAACAATTAATTTTTATAAACTTTTAACGAAAAAAAATTATTTGTCGATGTTTTTGCTTTCGATGTTTTGTCCTGATACCATAAATATAATGTGTTGTGAACTCATTTTAAAGTTATTTTTTATGGAAATCATCATTTGATGTGTCATTTATTCTCAATAATCTTACACATTTGTAGAAAAGATGGTTTTCTTTTTATGTTTTTCATTCCATTTTTTGCCAACTGAAGTGTTATCAATGAAAGCACAGCCATTAGGCACTGATAGGATTAGGAAATTATATCATTAAACTTTGGTTAATATCTCAGAAGTTGTACTCTTTTTTTCAGTGAATATGATTTGAAATCGTTTTAGTCGTCAGTTATTTCTATTGAATCGCTTTATTTGTAATAAATTAAATAAAGGAAACATTTATTTTGGAAGTCATAATAAAATCTATATATGATTCACATTAACTTGGTAGTTAACAATCTCAAATTATTAATCTTCAACTTGAGAACATCTTGAAAAATCTACATTTTTCCAAAGGCTATGTTTAATATTTCACTCATTGAAGTGTAGAATACGATAACCAGTTATTAAATCATTCAACTGTGATATGGAGTTAAATCTGCGTAAATAATTTATTTACCAAATTTTTACCCATTCATATAAAAATCATGATATCATCTATAGATAATATTTTATCTCTTTCTTCAAATTTAGTGTAAAATTCACATTTTTATAAATAAAATATAAAGTAACACCAAATTTCACTTCACTCGAACTCAATTTCCAGATTATGTGCATGTCGTTAGACAACACATATCTATCATTATTTTTTTATACAATTTTCTTAAGACCACATTTAGAGGTATCTCTAGGAAATGTTTGTTGAGGGTAAAATTCCGCAGTTCTATCCAATTATCGTTTTCTACGGGTAGGAAGATCGTCCCTATAGACCGATTTCTCTAGAGGCTGTGTGGATGCTAAGCAACAGATTACGTCACGTGATTAGTAACTACTAGAGCTCGGAAATATCGGGAGTAAAAACCTATCAAATCCGTCGGAAATCGGGAGTTAAAAATGACATAAATCGGGAACAATAAATATATTTATTGCGCTGTTTATTTAATATTTTGTTAAATTCACTCAAAATTTTGAAAAAATAGAAGAATTTTGTCAAACTTTTACTATAATATGGTTAGATATTGTTAAATTCTTGCAGAGATCATCATAATTCTGCGATATTCTGTAACAATTTTATTACTGCGAAACATACCCTTATGTACCACCCCTTAGCTCAAAATTGGTATATTCCGTCATTTTACACTCCCCTAGACCACTTAAATATACATCGTACCTAAACGTTCATAATTCCTGGTTTTTAGATAATTATTTTTCAAGTTTTTGTTTTGCAAACCACCTATTATACCAAATTATTTAATCTCTTACTGAGCCTTAATCTAATGTATTTTTTCACCTATTTTTTATGCTCTAATACTTCTCAATATTTGTTTGATTAAAATATTAGAGGACACCAAATTTTTGAGCCTTACGGTATTTGGTCTCTAATTGTTCGATTACATTAAAAATTTGTAATTTTATTCCGAAAAATTTATTTTAGAATTCGTGTCTTTTATTCTGGTTTTATACTTATTGTTAATATATTGTCTTAATCATTTTTATTATTTTTATGAAATTCTCTATTAAATTATAATTTTCTCAAAAAACATTGCTATTAGTAACCAGATATTCTATCTTGTTATTATAGGATCAGGTTATAAAATCAAATCGGGAATGTAAACACTAAATCCGCAAAATCGGGAACAACCCTTCATATTGGGAATATCGGGAAAATAAAACATTGTTTTTTGAAGTCTATTACACCCTTTATAATCAATATAATATTTAACATAACAAGATAAAATGTTTGATTTCAATTAATGATGTTTGAATAACCAGTTATTGTATTTAAATTATATTAAGTTAAAAATTTCTCAAAAAATTATATAATTTTCATTCAAGAAGTTTTTGATTTTTCAATTCTATCAATTGAAAAAGTTTAATAAAATTGCAAAATCTATTTAAATTCTTATTACAAAAAAATAAAGATAATTCAATTTACGCTTCAAACTTTTTTATCTAATAGAGAATATGTTACTTAATGTGTATCATAAGCAGGGGTCGGCCGAGTCAGTAGCAGTATAGAGGTGATATTTACAGAACATTTTCTCAAAATGCCAGGGCAATATACAAAATCCTAAAATTTGAAAAATGCTCAGGGGGAGTACGGTATGATTAAGACTTTTTGCACCTGCAGTCAGGGAAGATATTTTGCAAAATCTCAAACTCAGGGGATTTAGGCTATACCCCTCCCCTTGGCAACCCCTGATCATTAAAGTTGAAATGCGTTTATTTTTAAATAGCGAGGGTATTATTGAATCACTAGTATAGGCAATCACTGAACAACAGTACCCATGAAAATACACTAACGAAACAAAACTCATAAGACTTAAGACTTAATAATAACTTATTAAAAAATGAGTACTGGTAATGAAAAATGTGTTAAAATTTGTTTAAGAAAAAAATTTGGCAATGTACAATAATATTATCATCTGTTTGATTGACATTTCAATAGATTGTTTACGAAAACACATTATCGCCCTTTACAGGCCCTCGAAGTTGATCGGCTTAGGCTTAGATTATTAATATGTAAGTCTTGTCCAAAGTTGAAAGTTTATGTTGATTTTATGGATTGTATATATGGCTTAAATAAAAATTAATGTTTTTAAAAAGCTTTTTCCGTAACTATTTATTTGTAAAATAGTATAACATTTCAATAATGGTAGGGGGTGAAACGATTCTATATTTTCCTTTTTCTTCGAAAGCAGAGATAAAAATGAAACTGGTTAACTTATGATATTTTTATTTTTTATTATCTTTAAAATTCCTCCCCAATACCTCCCCTATAGTCGAATATATTGTGCGTTATTGCGTTAATTAGTATTAATAATATTTAAAAAATATAATTAAGAATATTCTGTGCCACAACTCTAAAAAAACAAAAAGGGTTGACAAGTATTGTGTGAAAGAATTGTTTCCTTCTCTTTAATATAGCACAGAATTAATTTACAAAAAAATAAGATAAAAATTTTCTCATTAATTAAAATTATCACACATTTCCACATAAATAAAGAGATTATGGAATGAATGACTAAATTAATAATAGACCGAAAGAAAGGAGTTTTATATATAAATATTTATAATTAAAACGAAAGCAATAATTAATTTCCCAATATTTCTCTCGTAATTAAAGCACTGAATCCGAAAAATGATTGGCATTTGAAGCTATAATTTTTAATATTAAATAAACAATTAATTCTCTTCAGATTCTTTGCTAACAATTCCATACTCTCTATCACTCAATCATTACAACTCTTTCACTAAACTCTTAAATAAATTAATTTCTTCTTATATATCAAAAATTCTTTTATTTGTTCCACCTAGTTTTAATTAATATTTTTAATTGAGGTAAAATTTATTTCGATAACTAAATAAGGATAATAATTTATCATTTAATAATATTATCAGGTTCATTTTATTTTCATATTTTCTTATTTGAATCAGTGCTCTAGGATACTGTTCTAGATCTAATAACACAAACTATATTCTAATCTAGTTAAATCTATTGTTACTAAATGTGAAAGTTTATCAGATCTAGAACTGCATCCTAGAGCACTGATTTGAATTTATTTAATCTTTGCTCATTCGTTTTCATTTAATTTTAATATTCAGAGAAAATATTGAAATAAAATTGTATTTCATTTCTCTCTTCTTTTTTTATTGATTATCAATTAAATGCGTTTACAAATAATATAGATATGAATAGCCGTTAAAAAGCAATAGTGACTTGGAGTCTATCAAACATATAAATGTTGTCTAAAAGGAGACATTGTGTTGTGTAATCTGAAAATCAGATTCAATTGAAAATTGCTTTATTCTTGTGATTTAAACTTAACTGAAATATACAATTGCGAAGCAGTTTAACTGTGCTTTACTAGTTTGTTAGAAAAGTTTATGATTAGAAAGAATTATTACTTTTAATAATTTCATTCTTTTTGTTAAAAGATTAAAATTTTTTATTCAAATGATTAATAAATTATTAATAATAATTAATATAAACTCAAAACTATATAATTAGAAAATATTTTACTTATGTTCACGAAATAATAGTTTTAATCTTTTTTGTTTATTGTTTGAAAATTAGAAAAGAAATGAAAAAAATGTTACAAACAAAGGACACTGAATATCACAATCTCATTACAAGTATAGACTTGAAATACTCATGCCTTAATCACATAGGCTGTAGTCATAAAATGCACACTACATTACATACCTATCTGTGATATAAACATATTTTCATAGACTTCGAAATAAATATATCTGTGTTTAACTAATTGTGATATAAAATATTGGGGCAAATGTTTTAAAAATGAAACACAAGACTGTATAAATGGGTGCGCGTATGTAGCAGTCATTTGCGGATATATTGTCGATTTGGAGTTTCATCTTCGGATGTTTACTCAATTGTGAGTTTGCACCCGAAGATGCAACTTAGAAGGAAATTGAAACAATATAAAATGCTGTGTATGCAATGGTCAAAATATTAATTTAGTTCGATCTCTTGTATTGTAAACTTGAGTAAAAAGCTGTCAATAAAAGTGTTTTCTAATTTAAAACAACATTTTTATTCTAAGCTGTGTTTGTGAGTAAAAGTTACTTATTATTTATAGCTACAAGGTAGATTTGCACTATTGACTAATTGCCCATGGAATGCAGTGGTTGGATCACCTTGCCGCAGAGTCTGTCGAAGCTGTCTTTTGAGGTATAAACTGATTATTTGGCTGCCGTTGGTGAACGTGATTTTGGACGGAACAGATTATAAGCCAATTAAAGGGTATTTTGTATTTTAGTATCAGTATCTATGATCTTGAATATTAAAAAGATGTAAGTAATAGGTTCAGATTATATTAGGCGGAAAAGTGATTCGAAATTATAGATACGTCACATTATGGTATAATTAGTGTTAATTAATTCATAATGAGTGACGACTGTATGGTTTGATTGTTTATAATTGTATATGTATTATACAAATATGCTCTACTGTATTGTATTATGACCTTTCCTTAAAGCTCTAATTTAAACTTTATCCTTGATTATGTTTTGATTAACAGTCTAGGGAAAATAACGTAACTTAAGGGAAAAATACCTGACACCAAATTATACTTTACACCAAAAACAGTAGCGAAACCTAATAGGAAAATATGTCATTAATGGCACATTGGATAAAGTTTAAATTATATTTAATGCACTAATTTGGAGTACAGTTTCTATTAAAACTTATGGAAGAAGTCTATACATATAATAGTTTGTGATACAATGCATGTCATGACTACAATATATACTTATCAATGTTCACTACCATAAAATTCTTATTGTTTTATCATTAAAGGGCATTTTCAAATAGATATTGGAAAGGTCTACTCGAATCGAAAATGTAACTGACACTATTAAATGTGTCCTATTCTATAGTTTTCATATTCTTTCACATATGAATACTACTGAAGACACTTATAGTGTATATTAGATAATATTATTATATTATTAGTTGACATAAGACTTTTGTGATTCACTGCAATCCTTATTCACTCATTGATTCTTTGAGTCAATTTTTTCTCGATTTTCTCATCTTTAATATATCATACAGTGATGTGCAAGTGCTCTAACGGTAGGGATTAAGACAATAATAAAACCTTCTAATTTGTAATGCTTAGAACAAACAAGGCGGATTCTCAAAGCTAACATAATAGAACACAGTATCTAATGAATTAAAATAGAGTTTTAATGAATATTCTTAAATGTTTACAACATGTTTGGCGGAAAGTTCTTTTGATGTTAGAATATGTGTCAGGGAATGGGAAAATCCCAATCTTGAGCCTCGTATCCCTCTGTGCATCAATAATATTATATCATAAACATAGCTAAAGGACATTACTATCACTCGCGAAGAGTTGATTACTTTATATGGCACTCGAAAAATATCCATTTCTGCCATAATATTAATCCAAACAATATATCACAAAAATAAAGAAAGTTTTTTTTTGAAAACTTCTTCTCACATAAAGTGATTTATTAGATCTCATATTTAAAACTCAAGAATATTCTCTTCTTATTTCTCTTTATTTTCTCTTTAAAGAAATAACCCATAACTCCAACTCAAGGGTTTTATTTTTGCTGATTTCCTGTAAAAATTTTGAATCTATTTATTTTCATGAGTTCCCCTCATTTTTTTGAGTATTTTTCATTTCAGTCCTATAAATATAAATTATAAATTGTTTTTAGCCATACTTTAATGCTTTTGAAAGTACAGAATGAGTATTAAAAATATTTTGATTGCTTAGAGAAGCACTTCATAAACTTATTTAAGGTGTTTCGCCACTTAAGTAAGAATATTATTTTATAAAAGTTACTCAACTTATTAGATAACTTATATAAGTCAAGTGAGTTTTTAAAAATGATAATTTTTTCATAATAAAACATTCATTAATTATTAAAGTAATGCAAATTATACTTTAAGGTTAATATATTATAAAATTGCTTATTTGAGCATAAATATATTTTGGTTAATTAAATTTACTTGTTGTTTATTAAGTGTAATTTTAACCAAACTATGTAAACTTATTAGAGAAGCTTAATATATATTTTATAAAAATTATTTACATTTTTAATTAATCTAAACAATTATATTATAGAAAAGATTATAGAATATTTCGGAACATTATTAGAGCAAACTACTTGTGCAAGATATAATTTACATTTATTTAATAAATAGTAATTGTCTGCCATTCTATTGTGCTGTGCTTTATATCACTGGAAGAATTATAAATACAAAATAAAATAGCTTTACAGTATTTGTAAAAATCAGGGGTAACCAGTGTCGGCCGAGTCAGAGGAGGGTATAGAGGGGACCGAGTCAGGGTGGTATACTTTTTTCCTAAAATTTGAAAAATGCACAGGGGTGGTTTTTTTGCAGACTCCCGGACACAGGCGCAAAAAGTCAGGGGTATTTAGGCTATATCCCTCCCCCATTGGCTACCCCTGGTAAAAATACTGTTCAGAGTATATCTAAAAAGTTGACATATTATAAAATTCAATCCGACATAAAATAATATTCTATATCTGGTTAAGTTCAGGGCATATGAATTATTACTGTTCAAATAAGTTTGAAAGAATAAGCAGAGACTGTAAACCCTTCAAACCAGTTAATACTTGAAATTGATTTTATCAAAGAATTATAAGACAAATGATATAAAGACTGATAAGTTTCTCTGACACACCATTAATGTATTGATAACTTCATAATAATGTAGAGTAAAAGTGATTTTTCTTAAACACTATGAAATCCAAAAGTTTTCGATTACAGGGAGAGACGATATACGTTTGGTCTTGGAATAGGTTTTCAATTTTTGACTCATTTAATGAAGCAAAATATTCTAGCTAATTATTAAAGGAGTACTATCTTGGAATTATAAAGTGATACACATATTTGCATCCGGTGCATTTGATCCACATCTCATTACTCAAATGAATAATTTCAATAATTGAAATTAATATACTCTGGCCATATTGAAACTAATATCATGTTTGATATTTATAATTTAGATATAATGTATAGAATACAAATAGGTTTATTACTTTATATTTCCACAATAGTGCGCATGCGAAGGCGAGATAGGTTCAAGAGAAAACTTACAAAATTATACATTTAGAAGGGGATGAGGATGCGAATGTAGTACGTGCTGAATACTGAATGAATATTTTAATTAAAATATTTTAGAAAAAGTTGAAATCTTGTATTTTTCAATCAACTGATTATCTCAATTATTTTAATTCTTAAAATAAAGTAAAATGTTTCAATTTTTACTCATAAAATCTAAACTCATAATTTATTGGTGTGATTATTATTTATTATTTAGTTTTAAATTCAAACTAAATTATCTATTCTTATATTTGTTTTAGTATTTTCTTTTGAAATTAATTTGTTTAAAATACCAGGATTTTGGAAACGAGTATTGCCGCAATATCTTTGAGACAAAAAGCAATAACATTACATAAATAGTCAGATAGCTCTGAGAGTGTGGCCAGGCGGTCTAGCGGCCATATCTCTGCTTAATAGGCAACAGAGTTGTGAGTTCGAACCCTGACTCGGGTGAGCATTCTTTCTCTCTGAGTTTAGTTTGTTGGGTCTGGGGTGGGGCAAGATGATCACCGATTCAAACCATTTTTATCATTAATACCTATAATGCTCACTAGTCTATCATAGGCTATTCTATTATTTGAGGGAAAAAACTAGTAGCGATGCTGGAACTTATACTTTGGCTTAATTATATAGAAAAACTTTTCGCATAATAATTACCTTATGAGAAGTGTTCTCCTTCACTGTACCAGTTGTTTCTTATTGAAAGTGATGTAAACTCGTTACCACTTATTTCTGCACACATAGCATATAACCTCTTAGTGTATTTGTTTAGTGATTTTATATTTGAATATTTTGTGATCGACAACTAAATAATACTCTGAACTCATAACTGAGTCATTTATAGAAACTCTTTACAAAATTTTTTTAATCAAATCAATTTATATAGTGATTCAGCTTTCGGCCAGTGATAATCAAATACAATAACATTAAGCCAATGCAATAAATGATAGTCTAGTAGCTGTGCAGAAATAAGTTTTAACGAATTTATATGTTATAAATCCTCTAACATGATTGAATATAAGCACATATTTATATATAAAAATTTGAATAATCTGGAAGAATTAATTTTCATTTAATCATATTAACTATATTTTAAACAAAATAAGACTAAATTTTGTTTTAATACAAATTAGTCGTGAATTAATTTTGAAAAAAATTAGTTTTACAATCTTTGATTATAGGTTAAAATATAACATAAGATCAGTTGTCATCAATACTTATGTTACGATTCATTTTATTGCATTAAATGTTATTTTTTTCTAAATATAAATTTCGATTACTTTAATAAACTATTTTCAGACACGCATCTGATTATTATTTCGTTTTGGAAAATAGCTTTTGCACAGCGTTTGCCAATATTTAAACTTATAGCCAAATATAGGCCCAGATTAATAAACACATTATTGACTTAAACTTGAATTTTTTTTACTTTACAAATAAACTTTGCATAATATACAACTTGAAGAATTAAGATGTTTCTCTAAGAAAGTCATTAAAATCAAGGATGGTTTCTGATCTGACAATTCTGTTCCGATGGTTATGTGAAACTCTAAATTTTGTACATAATATAAATACTTTTGAAAGCATTTAAACATTAAAGAAATTTATTACTCAACACATATGTTCTCTCCTCTTACCCTCTCATCTGTGGTCTGCAAAAAACACCAGACTTGGACTCAGTTTTGGGTTTTAAACTCATTATTGTTTCTGAAGTCAAGTGATGAATAAGAGTCCAGCATTTGAGACTCGAAACCTGTCCACTGATATTAGATTCTTCGATCACACAATTTGTTTGAAGTTAAATATCAATTGTGAGTTACGACTCATAAAAGTATAAAATCAATAAAATCAACATTAATTTAGTGCTATATATTGAAAGTCTAAACATTGAGAGGCGCTGTTCAATATTAATTTACAAATTGGTATAGGGTTTGAGAAAAGACATTTTTCAAAATTTGTATTTATTTGAGATTTGCATTCAACAGAAATTTAATTCGTTTTTAATACCTAAATGTATGGAACAGATAAGGACAACAACCATGTGTTACGACGAGAGAACAGTTATTCAATTGCTATTTATTAATGAGAAGGGAGTCGAGAAATCATTTATGCGATGAATTTCTTTCAATTAATTTAATTAATGGAAAGTTTGTTAAATGGAAACTATAATAAAAGAAATAACAAAATTTATTTACCTTAAAAGATCCTGATAAATTTATGCTTTTTAATTCATATAATATTATTGGTTTAGGGTTCAATATGCACTTTCTTTTCTGACATTTTCGACTAAGTATTTGATTGCTTAAAATTATAGTGACTAATGAAATACATAAATTACACTGTATAAGTTTAAATCTGTACTTGTTTAAAAAAAATATTTTTCAAATTATTTTGTTCTAATTCTCAGAACGTTTGATCGTTATAAACACAGTGAGGAAATAGGAAAGTTTTACTCCTATCTGGTTCGTAGTGTAAAGTGTCAACACTAGAATAGTTGTTTGACAAATCATGTTAAGGATTAATATTATAAACAAGTGTTGAGTATATCGTTATATAACTGAAATCGAGCCACGGCTTAGTGGCTGATAGAGGTCCCAATCCTTAAAGTAAACAGTGATTTACATTTCA
>JAQFXN010000946.1:0-17585 GCA_034693365.1 Liacarus xylariae
ATGTTTTCGAGTTGAGACTATTTCCAATCGATTCAGCATGTGCGAATTAGTCAAAATCGATGTCTCAAGTGTCAAAAACCATTAGATTAATTTATTTATTTTAGGGTCCTCTAGCGTCTAACTACCAAGGTCCAGGAAATTTTGCAAAGGTTTACCTTACACACAATTATGTCTTCTACCGATTTGTATAGTTTTCTTGAAATACCACTATTTTAATCATGCTTTTATGACACAACTATTCTAATGGCACTGAATAGATTAGTCAAGTCTCTGTGAGGGCCCTCAGCAGAACCTCTGGACTAAATATTACTTTTAAGCAAAAAAAAAAAATCTTTCATACAATTCTTATCTTCAAATAAAATCTTCATAAAAATGATTTGACATTTAAAATAAAGAATTATAACTTAGTTTTCTTTTTCTTCTTTTAGACAATTAAATTAAATTATGTATTGCCGGCAAATCTAAAATTACAAATCAATTGAAATAAATGCCTTAAAATTAAATTGAATGCAGAAAAGAATAATTGAAACGAAAAATAAAAATTCTTCACGAATTATAAGTTTTAGTTATTTTTTCTATTTAATCGGTCATTAAATTCCAAAATTGTTTTTTTTTAGCTTTTGGTTTAATTACTTGATAATTAAGAAGTTTGTGTGAAAACAATTTTGAATAGTTTAAGAATAGAAAATATTTATATTTCTTTTTTTATTTCATTTGATTCCGAAGGCGAGGCCCTATAAGTCCCTCGATTTCTATGAGTATATAATTTCAAATTCCAATTTCAATCAGGGATGTGGACGGTCAGAGAGGTCCAAAAAAACACCTTAGAGTTGAGATATCGCCGAAATAATCAAATCAGGGTAATTTTCACATCATTTTAGGAGTTCATTTAGGGGGTTTTTTTTTGGGTACCCCTACCAATTTTTAAAAAAGCATTAATCTTCCAATCAATTTCGTTGAGTTCTCGACTCCACCTAAAATTTTGAATTTTTTTGAACCCCCCTAAATGACCCATTTCTCTGACCTTCCTCATCCCTGAATTTCAATGTTATCACACATTTTGTTGTTTAACTATTCATTTATTCGCTTCTCATTATAATATTAGGATTAGATTTCGTTATCTAATATATTAGCCCTAAAGCGCACACTTATTAAGTTCACTAAATTATTAGCCAATTGTTTAGGAATAAAATCGTGAATTACTTTGTTTCGCTTAAATGTGGAGTTTTTCATAAATCCCAAACTACCTTCCCTTTCGGGTATGAAAACTCTTCAACTAAGAAAACAAAATCTCTCGAATTATAATTTCCAAAATTAGATAATTATTAAATTTAATTATAAATAGCAAAGAAATTTGAATAAACAGCAAATTAACTTTTCATTAGTTAAATAAATATTCAAATTAACAAATAATCATTTGTCAACTTTTCATAGCTATAAATTAGTAATAATTTATAAATATTTGTCATTCAAATTGTTATAAAGGCTAAATTTTTAAGGTATCGGACCATATATTTCAAAATACCTACACCTTTTCCATAAACACCCAACTCATCCCTTCCCATTATCTTTTAAAAGGCTTGTTTAAGGTTTTGTTAGGGGATTGGGAGCTCAATCAATGTTATTTTTTTAAGGTTAAACTAAAATCAATCAAACATTTTAAAACATATTCTCTTAAGATTATAGTTAACACAATTATAAAATCAAATATACAAATGTTATTGACATCCAATCGAAAGCAATTGAAGTAATTATTTTTCTGTTACACGAATTTTCTTTTTCTTTTGTATTTAACAATTGATATTCAATTAGTTCTTCTATTTTATCGAAGCGTTGGCATTACATTACAGTAATTACAATATTTTCTAAAAAAAATTATTTATTCAGTACTTTAGAACTATTCTTCGAAATCATCAATAAAAAGGAATTATATTTAATGAGCTATTCTTGAAATTCGTGTTAACATATATACAGTTAACAAATGAGAGTTCAGTCAAATCTGAACTTATTTTTTTAATAAATTTTTTTATTTTATTTTATTTTATCTAAATTTCAATCAAATATAAAAACCAAAAATCCTAATAAATAATTAATAAAAAACTTATAGATTTATTAATAATATTTATACTAAACGTCGGTTTATTTGAAGATAATTTCGATTAATTTAAAGATTATTTTTTGATTTTATTTCTCTTGTCTTATCTCAAAAACTAATTGTCAGATCAATAATCTGAGACTCAAGAATAAAAAACACTTCTTCTGATTCGAAAAATTACTTTTTCTCTCAATTAAATGTACTGATAATGAACTGTTCACTAAAGCGGATCAATAATTAAAAGTATATTTTTCTCGAAAATGTCTAAAGAATTCTATACTCATTTCATGTAATTAACAGAAAAGAACTGTTTTTTATTATTATCTCTTTTGAAGCTAAAGACAAAACAAAACAAAAAATACTTAAAAAACAAAACTACTTTTAAATGATTATTTAGAAAGTATTTCGACTTTTACTTTATGTACTGTAGATTTCATTAAAGCCAAAGCAGAGATGCACAACGGCTTATATGCCTGAATAGCTCCTTGCATAAAATAAATCGATCCCTAAAATCACGCAAAAGTTCCCCCTCCAGAGCGTTTTCTAATTGAGAGAAGTCAAATAAAATCAGAATTCCTGTAAAATTCCACTAAAAACAAAATTTTTGTAAAATTCTTGTAGAATTCCTGTTGAATTCTTTCTATACTGTAACAGTCAACATTTTGCACAAAAATAGGTGTAATTCTGTTAATTTCATGGTTTCATAATGCTCCTTTTATGGCCGAATATAAAACTATCCAGTACTTTTGACTTTGCGCTACCTGCACCCAAATCTAATTGATATTCCTCACAGATTTATATTAAGCATTTAAAAATGTCTTCTTTTTTATAATTCATATTTTAATTGCTTTTATAAAATGAGAAATAAAATAAAAATTATTTCAAAACTTTTTCTTTTAATATCGGTGTTTGAAATACAAGAATGATTGATGAAAATCGCAATAAAACTTGAATTTTGTTTTGTTTTTAATAATTTATTTTAATTATTGGAGTAAATGGTTTGTGAGAAAACGAGAATAAATTTAAGCGAAACAGTAAAGTGCAATAACTTTTATTAAATTCAATATTTATTTATTATATATTATTATTTGTTTGTTTGTTAACAATTATTCTGATTTCTATTTAGGAATTATTTAGCTCTCCATTTATGTGACAATGAATTCATTACTGAATTTGTTATTTAATTGCGAATGAAATTCAAATAAAATTCTATTCCGGGATAATAAATACATTATATCTATATTTACTGTTAATTTTTACCCAAACACCCAATGGGTTCTATGCTAACTATTGAATGACTATCAATATCTAAATACCTGACAATGTGTTCATCAATAAAATTCAGGTTTATTCCAGTAATCATTGCACAAATATTTTTCACTATTTTGAATGACAGAATAAAATAAATTGTCTTCTCTTCATATTTAAATCAAATTCATATACAGTATTGAAAGTTAATAATCCGTGTCTTGGATTCTCATATATTCCAAAAATCACTGAATCATTAAAATATATTATAATATAAACTGTATTTCATGTGATTATAATATACGTAAAGACATTACTTCTACCGTCCGATAGATTACAAAAAAAAGAAGTAAAAATAAAATGAAAAACATTTATTTAAAAAATGTTATTTTTATTATCTAAAGAACAACTATTGAATTATAGTTAAAAATTATATATATGTGTATTGAGAAGACAATATATGTTTCAAATTTGTCTCGCTATTGAAATCAAACCAAAACTTTTTGCAATTCTTCTCATTTCAATAGAAAAGGAAGGAATAAATTACATATATTTATGGTTTCATTAATATTGAAAAGTTATTGTGATTTTCTCAATGACAACCATTGAATATATTATTCTTAAAACTATTCAAAGTTATAAATTATAATAATATAGTCGTCAGAATCGGTATAAATAACTCAATAAAAAAAGTGGTTATAATCAAAGTTATGCCTCATTTAAAGAAATTTCTATAATTTCATGAATTTATTTGTTAAAACATGTTTACAATGATTGTTAAAAATAACTCTTTGTTTTAGTCATCAAATCATTATCTCATTAGAAGGATATGAGTTCTAATAGGATAGAAGTATACACTTAATTAGGGATGGCCAATGGGAGGGTATAGCCGAAATACACCCGTCTCCCAAAAATGACAAAAAGAACTGTGATGAAGAAAAAACGAGGATATTTTCACCTAAAAATTTTGAGAAAATTGTGGATTTTTGAGGAATTTTGGAATATTCTGTGAAATTCTGTCTAAATTCTTAGAAAAATAGCAGAATTTTGACAAATTCATCAAAATTTGCCTGAATTCTGTTAAATTCTTGCAGAATTAGTCGAAATACTGCTACCTTACGTCATTTTAATTAAATTTTGCAAGAATTGCAAAATACCAAACCTCTATAGCCCCCTGAGATTTTGAAGCTCTTCACAGTACCCTATACGATCCTATACTTTGAGGTCTTGGGCCATCCTTACACTTAATTTATAGATATTAGCTATCTATTCAGACAAATTACTAATATTTAATCCTAGAACTAAATGTTAATATACAATAAATTTAAAAGATTTTAATTTATTTTAATGAATGACTAATATCTAAATTTATATTCATGTCATTCATTAAAATAATTTAAAATCTTTTAAATTTATTTTATATTAACATTTAGTTCTAGGGTTAAATATTAGTAATTTGTCTGAATAGATAGCTAACATCTAAAAATTAAGTGTATACCTATTCTTTCATCCTATGAATAAAGAGAAAGGGGTTGAAGGGAGAGAGGACTGAGAAGGGGAAAGGGAGGGACAGATAGTTCAGAACGATTTTTAGTTACAGTTTAGAAAATTAATATAATAAAATTATTTATATAGCAATTTAATCAAGGTAAGGGTATATCTGTTATGCTAATTTGTTTTCAAAGTTAGTTAACTAATTAATTTTGTTTTTAGTTCATAAAAATATGTCTGAATTAACTATAATTATAGAAACCCATAATATTTATGAGTTATTTTAATTCATTAAAATGTAATTCATAACCGTAAACATAGTATTGTTTATAATCCAGATATCAATTTCAATGTACTTTTTCTCAATGACTCATTAAAAAGTATATTTTATATTATGTTATGTTAAATATTATATTCAAAAACGTATTTTTTCCTACGTCTATGAGATTGTTTTACTAGTTTTGATATCAAATTTTAATATTCAAAAACACACAAAACTCCAAAATAAAGTTTTTTTTATGCCAATAATACCCACACATCTATGTTTGATAATAGGCTAACCTTGTATTACATAATATATTAATATTCAACTATAATTTATATAATTTTATACAAAAATATTAATTATATAATCTTCTACTCTAAATGTGGGCATTAATTAAGAAATGGTAAACAAACGCAAAAAATTAAATGCATTTTAATTATCTATAAATAAGCAAAATATAAAGAAAATTGATTAATATTTTTATACCGGTAGCTATGCTATCGATGAACAGCAGTTTGCGTTCGGATTCAATAGAATTAAATCAGATTGAATTGGATTTTCTATTTACGGATACAAAAGATATTAATTACTAGAAAATATCAAATTTTTCAATCAAAAAGAAAAAACAATCTGTAAATTGTAGAAAAAAATTGTTTTTATATAAAAAAATAATAGAAATAATTAAAAACTGTTTTTCTGTAAAATAGATATATTGATAGCGGAATAAAACAGATAACAATCACATTTTTACCACTTGACAACTGAATCAGGGACACCCATTTGAGAAAATAAGCAAGCACATTTCCAAAATTTAACCGGAAAGATTGAAAAATTATTCAATTTCAACTAGATACTAAATCACTGATTATAATACCTCATCTCCTTATAAATCTCCGATCTCAAAATATAAAGTGTTAAATTTTTGAAAAGGGGTAAGCTAGTTGAATTGTTCTTGGTATTCCCTAAAGTACATCTATTAATATGATTTCGATTCCGACGACTCATTCTTTATGAGGTATTACTTTATAAATATATTTATTGTTCTCCTGTTGTGTCAGAGTATTAACAAATTGCATAATAAAACAGAATATAAGTTGAATCATATGATTACGTAAATAAAGTGCGACAAAAACTATTTATTCAAAGGCAATAAAAGAAAGTTTAATTAAAACACAGAAAAATAGAAATACTGTTCGGATGTATAGATTGATAATCTATTATATCATTGTTTTATACCATATTCTGCCAAAAGAATATATTTATGGGTTTTGTGTGGAAAACGTAAAAATGGACTCAAGGCTTAGATTTGTTTTTTAAATAACTTCTTTATAATAGGAATCTTGTATTTATTGATAAATGCGTGGTTCGGGTGGTTCTGGTTATGAAATATGGTTTGCATATTATGCAAAATATTTAACTTTGCATTCATTCAAATCACAATTAGTCGCAAATTTTTTAAGTCTTATTTCTTAAAGAATTTATTTTATTTTAACTGCGGTTTGTGTCCTAAAAATGTCATTTTATCGACAAATACCTAATAAATAATGAGATTTATGTGAAATTATGAGAATTCCAATAAATAATAGGCAAAAGCAACTCAACAAAACCAGAATAATTGATAAGTTGTTTACCTCTAAAATAACAAAATGTTTTGTCGATTTACATAATACTGTCGTTTATAAGCTATTTCTGAACCTATTTTCACCACTTATTTAGATGTTTAATAATATCCTTCCATTACAACTGTGGCGACAATTTTCAATTTTAATCATATTTAATTGTAATTAGTTATATATAAACTTATTCTCTGATCGATTGAAATCATATCAGTTTTATTTGAATATTTATTTCTAACCTTAAAACTGAAAATTCCTAACAAAATGAGAGGTGATTTTATCAATGGATTTAAAAAAATGGTTAAACACATGAAAAAATATAAGTCATTAACTTATTTTTAGGTAAAACTACAACTTAAATATAAACTACACATAAATATAAAAGGCTTTACCACTCATTCATCTACTCATCTAATTATACAAATTGTATGTAATTTTAGAATAAGAACTAACAATAAAATTCTTGAAAATTTATTGCATAATTAAAGTCTCAAAACAGTTGAATAAAACTATTAATTGTATAAATTAGAAAAAATAGTACAAATTAATCGCTATACTTTTTTTGGCTTAAATTAAATAAAAAGGTTTGTTTGACTGAAAACCTATAGTCAGAAACAAGTAATTTGAAATTTAATGCTAAGAAAACATTTGTTTTTGTGAAAAAAAAATTATTCAAGTCATACATGTTTTACGAAAAATGATACACAAAAAAAAGTTAAATAACTTTCTACTACTGTTGCACAGGTATTATACTGTATGTGTCGACAGTGTCTCTCTTATGACAATTGTAAAGCTTCTTAAACAACTGAATGCTTTAAAATAATACAATACCTTATATTGTATGCCATTATGAAATACTAAATAAAATAATTGTTTCGCCAATTATTTAATGTTCAACTGATTGTATACAGCATTTTATATCTTAACCGATATAATAGACAATAAGACTATTTTTTGTATCATTAATAAAATTGTTAATAAATAATAGCCATTATTCACGGCTTCACTCATATAAGGAAAAGCATTTGATAAGAGAATTAAATAAATACTTATGATTCAGTGAAACGTCATTTGAATATGAAATGAAATAATAACTTACGAAAGTGTACAACAAATTAGATTCACAAACACATTGGCCCTGAATTCGCATTAAAATTTTTGATATTAGATTTCAAATAGTAATAAATAATTGTTATTCTACTTGAAATACATCTGAATATTATTTCACATTTTTATTTCACTATTACTCCAATTAGCGGAAGGAGGGGTCCCATCCCATGCTGCATTCCCCTAGTGAAAAGATAATTTCTAGAAATCGCTCTTGCAAAACTCTCCCCTTTCAAAGAGCATTTTGAAAAATTCAGTCAGAATATTCCGTAAAAATTGAATCTTAGATCAAAAGAGATAAAATGATGATCCTTTTGGACCAAAAGGTCTCATTGAATATATCACCGCCTGTGCCTTTTGTTCTTCTGCATCACTGATTTACTCGTTCTTTTCTATCAAACTCTCACTCTTTATATTAATGATTGAATTTATATTACAAGAGTTTCGTGTTTAGACATTATTTTTCACATTCGCTAATTTGACACAACAGTTATCTATATTTAAGACAACTGACAGCTCTTTTATAATTGCAATTAATTCTTATTTAAGAATTTTAAAATAAAAGACAAAATTAATTAACACAAACACACAATTGGATAATAAACTACTTAATTATGGAAATAATTATTTTAATAAACAATAAATTTAAAACATAAAAGAAATGCCAGAGATTTGAATCAATGAATTTTCAATTAAGAAGAACTATTTTCCCTTTTCTGCTATAATTTTAATTTTGTTTAAAATATAAATATCTATTAATAGAGAAAACATACTTTACTATTCCATACCTAAGGACTAATAAAATTCGGGAAAATATTTATTTTAATAATAAAAACATTTCACGGCATTCATCTAATTATAGTTTTTAATTTAGAAAAATCTTTTTTAAAAAAATCATTAATAATACTATAATTTAATCGTCGAATAAAATATAGTTTAGATTACATATAAGTAGTGAATGAAAGCATACACTTCTAAGGCAAACAACACTTTAATTTGTTGTATAATATTAGGGGAAAATATGGTGAGAAAATTGAACTTTTGATTTACAGCATATTCATAGGGGCGAAAATATATTCTAAAGCTTACCCGGGTATCCACGAAACAGAAACAGGTCTTCTTCTCCCAAATCGCGTAAATATATCTCTGCATTCTTGAGATGTTTTGTATTATTATTTAAGTCTTTTTTTATGAATACCTTTTGCGACAGAATTGAATGAGAATTATGAACTGATTGTTAATTTTGTTCACTCACTGCCTGTCTGTCAGTCTATAAAATCTCTGCGCAAATAAAGACTTTAAAAAGGAGTATTTGAACCTTCAATAGAGTTAATAATATTATTCACTTTTTTTCTCAATCTCTTTATTAAAACATATGATAAGAGAGAAAAATGTCAAATAACTTTCTGAACTGCAGAAAAGGATTTTGTCAGTCAATCAATTTAACGTTTTTTGACTGAAAAGAGAAAATTCTTGAGGAAATTGAATTGAGTTTTTTCAAAGTTATATTCAAATGCTTTTACTGTTTGTTTAGAATAACAATTTTTGTTTTTTATTCTTTATCTGCCTTTTAGTTTGACTCAACACAACAGGTAATTCCAAAACGAGTAAATCGTTTTCACAATCAATTCAGTCGTAAGAATAATAATATAATAATAGTTTCGATAAGAGATAAGAAAAAAGTTTAGCTCTTCTTCTTATTTTAGAAACTTTTGTTTTAATACGAATTAATAGATTTTATTTATATTTAAAATCTTGTGTTTCACCACTTTTTCACTCTTATATAACAAATTACAGGAAAATTGAAAAACTTTTCACAAGAAATAAAAAAAAATTTAAATTCAATTATTAACTACTAATCGAAACAATAACAAGTGATAAAGAAGAAGAAAAAATGTAATTAACTTTTAATTTTCTTTATAGTCTTCGTTCAGTTAAAAAATGACTTTCTTTTAATTCGTTGGTTAGAAAATAAATTTTAGACTTTTTATAATTAACTTTTTCCGACTAATAATCAATTGTTTTGTATCATATTTTGTCGTCACGTCAGCGCATCTCTCAATACAATTGAAGTAATAGTTTTTTTTAAGTCTTTTCAGAATTTAATTTCAAAACTAAATGTTTAGAACATATGCACTAAATGTCAACTTTTAAGTGATATAAAAGTATTTTCTGATTAAATACTTTTTTTTGAAAAGTTAATTATTGGAAAGTTTTTTCTGTCTTTCGCTTCTCGTCTTCGTCACAGAGTTTGGGTCAATTGAAAAGTGATTTCTGTTTAAACTATCTTTTTTTCACTTCTGTTCAAAAATCAAAAGTTCAATTAAAAAAAAGTTTTAGTTTTAAAATTTTCACTCGTTTTAGGGAAACTTTGATATCTGTTTATTATTTTTTATTTTGAAGATTAGATTTGATAAAACCAGAAACAGTTCAGCGAAAAAATAAATTTGATGTTGAATTAAGTCCAGAAGTTTATTAGATATATTAGATTTAGATCTGATTTTTTTGTTCACTTCAATTAAATTATATCTTTTAATAATAATTGTGTGAATTTCATAGAATCACAGGAAAGTTATTAATTCATAAGTTGATTGATAAATTCTTTTTCTTTTGAAAAAATATCAATTCATAAGTTTATGAGAAAACAGTATTTTTTTATATTCAAATAATTGTTTTAATTCAATCAAACGATACCATAGTTTATATTAATTTTTTCAGAATCGTTGGCAAAATTTTTCTTTTAAAATAAATCAAATATTAAGTTTATTAAGAACTAAAAACTTCCTGTTCTTAACGATACGAATGTCCGAGACTTCAATTTATATTAAATTTGATTTCACAAACAAAAAAAAAATTTCGAACAAAACTTTTTTTCTGGTTAAGTATTATTTCAAGTTTTCAATCGTGGGATATATGAGTTTCGAAAGTCACAAACAATTAATGATAAGAAAATAATTAGAAACACATAAATATAAAAAAAAACTTTTGTAACAACAAATTTAAACTATAATTTAGTAATGAGAGTGAAATTTATTATAAGACTAATCGATTGGAAAACAAATCGATTTAATCAATTAGAAGAAAAAAATGTTTGTTTTTCTAATTTAAAATTAGCACTTGTTATATGTGTTTATTTAAATTAAATATTTGAGAATAAGATTGATTGCAAAGACACTATATGCTTGTCTATCTTTTAGAGATCGGGGACACAAACAGACCGTTTCGATGCAAAAGTTTTCGCCAAATATTATATATTATCAGAAAATTCTTTTCCAATATTAACACTTTTACTAATGAATAGTTTTATTTATAGCAATAAGTTTCGTAATTTCACTTTTTCACCTTTCACTTTGCAATTGTGATGACAATCACATTTATTATAAACAAGAAAAAAGAGTATTTTATCGTTTTTTAATTTCTATTAAGAGTCACAATGAGTTTGATGACAATCGAAATACCAAACGATTGGCAAACAGTGCTTTGAAAGACTTTTTCTATACATTTGACAAGTTTTGTGATAATATTCAATAAAAATATGTTTTTTTCAACAATTCAAAGATGAAGAGCAAAGAGAACAAACACTTTACACAATACACAACAAACTCTTTTTCCCGAATAACTTAGTATTGGATTATTTGAAAAATTCAATTCTATAGCTGTTATAGCATTGAAGATCAGAATAGACAGCAAACTTAGTCAGTCTATCAACTCTGGCTTTTTAACGCATGTATTATTGCATTATAAGAGCCAATATATAAATCTACTGCAATATAAAGTTATAGTTGTATTACATTTCTGAACCAATGTATTGAAAGTCAGTGTTTTCACTCCACAATATATAATCACACCTGCATTGCCAGTACGTCATTCGGGCAAAACAGGCACAGGTGTAGCAACAGATAGACAGTAATCACAGAGTATGAGCTGAAGAGCACACACACTATCTCTCAACAGAACCGCTCACAGAGTTATGCCCAGAATTTTTTTCACTTGGGTTTCGTCTACTCTCTCGTCAAATATAATTATATTTTTTCACTGTATCTCGATTTTGTGGGTAAAATATGTCTGTCATGTCATTTGTCAAATGCCTTTGCATTAAATATGAATAAAATATTTAAATAAAAAGACTATTCTTTAAATTTATGTACTCTTTATACACTATTATAATAATACATAAAATTAAAGGAAATTCGTAAATATAGTTCATTATATCGATATTTTATTCTCTGGGCTTCACTTCTAATCTTTAAAATCTTTGTGTTTGTAATGGTTTTACTTTAAATTTATCAAAAAATTCTTTTGTTATATTAAACCCCTTTTTAAAACAGAGATAAGACGAAAGAATTTTATCCGATTATAATCTTTTGATTAGTTTATAAAAACGTGTTATCCCTAACACTACTACTACACAAAAAAAAAAATTTTTTATTATAAATTATTTTCATCTTTTATATAAACAAATTTGATTAAAAAAGTGTTTTATTCATTGAATCTTTTTTTAAAATCTTTTTTTTGTGATAAACTCTTAAAAGATTTTAATTTAAAAAGTTTTTCTATTATTATTAAACTTTGTATAAAAATTTATTTATGTTTATTGAAATCTTTTTTGTTGTATAAATATATTACCGAATTATTCTTAATGCAAATTTTTAAACGTTAAGCATTGTATTTAAAAATAAATTTTAATTGAATTTTACTTTTATTTAATTTCAGCCAATTATTGAGATTAATCTGATTTTTAAGTAATCAAAAAAGAGCAGGAAATTCAGTTCATTAAACACTTATATCAAGAACTCAATGAACGTTTAAAATGAGTTGTGTGTGAATTGATTTATATAAATCAAATCTATTCGTAACTAATATTTAAACCTAATTTTTCATTTTTCTTAATTTTAATATATATTCTCTCTTTAAGAGTTCTGTAGTTTAAATGCAATATTTAGGGCGAATAGGAATTGTGTAAAATTATTATGGAATAACTGCAGAAAAAAACAAGATAACTTTAGGGTATTTATTCAAATTTGTAGATTAATCATCAAAATATAGTATCAGCCCTTTCACTATTCATGTAAATCAGTCATTAGCGCCTTTACTCGCTTTGAATGCTTAAATCGTATCCCAAAATGAATGAAATCTTATGAAAAGAAAAATGAACTAAAGAAAAGAAATTTTTCTTTTGAAACAATCAATTTGGGTGTCGATGCGCTCATTTAGGTTTACATAAGTCTCTTATAATCATTATATTTCTAACAATAATTTTCATTCAATCAATGATTAACACAAAATAAATGTTTACTTAGATTTGTTCCAACATTGAACACTATTTTATTTAATCTATTGATTAATGATTAGATCGAGAAAACTAATGATTTTGTTTTATTGTTTCGCAACACTAGAAAACAACATATTTTCAAATGCAATAAAGTTTTTTTCTATTTTACTCTAATATTTAGATCAAAATAATAGAATTTATAAAGTAGTGGTATTTGGTTTGAAAGCATAGGAAAATTATTGGGAAAAAATGAAATCATAAATACAAATTTCAATTCCAGAGCCGAACACAACAAAACAAATTGGTTTTATTTTTTTGAAGGAAAACATATGTTTTGTTTTCTCTGACGAGAGAATTAACATTAAAAAGATATTTAGGTTAGAAAATAAAAACTCATAAAACTGCAGAAAAATATAGTGTAATAATGAAAAAAATAAAAATAATAATAACTTTTTAGTCAATGTTATACTGTTTTGTAGTGAATTTTTTAAAACTAATAATATAGTAATGAAATACAGAATAATAATAACAAAATAAATTATGCGTAATATTGAGGATGACTTGTTTGGGTTGTCTTTGATCCCAATTTTGTTTGTTTTTTCTAGATTTAGAAGAGAAGAGACAGTGAGTTGGATTAAAAGTGAACAATGAAGAATGGTAATTAATAAAACTGGGATAACCAGTCCAGGCGTAAACTAAATATTCTCTTTGATAAAAAGGTGAAATCTTATATCTTCCTTCTACAAAAGGTTAACTACCAAAATAAGTTTCGTAAATAATACTTGCAGAATTTTCCAAGTTAAATATATCGCTTATTATTAATAATTTATTAGTTAGAGGTTATAAATATTATGAAGATATCATCTTAGTTGTCTATGTTTCGGTCTACCTTGGTTATTCACAAATAAACCTTTATAAAGATAGTACCCATATTAAGAATGGGTTTCTATAGCCTGGCTAATTATTCCGCCCAATACATAATACACCCGTACACAATACTTACATTCAAATTGTTAGAAGAGCTCATCATTATGTAGAGTTAATTTTATTTTTATATACAGTTAGCGCTTCATTAGCTTTTTCAAGGCCTGACACCAATTCACACAGTTTTTGAAATACATATTTAATAATAACATTCACTTAATTTATATTTATTTAAATTTATTCATTTATTTGTATAAAATCTCAGCTTTAATGAGTTATTAGAAGAAAAAACACAAATGATATTGAATTTAATACTTCTGTCGGAGATTTTTAATGCTTTAAGAAATACTTTTTTTGTTGTAATTTTATATATTTATTCTTAAATGACATGAAATCCTTATTCAAATACAGAGTTAATGGGTTTCTTAATATTATTCTTATCTTTCATTTTTTCAACGCTTAATTAATGTATTAACAGCTAATGATTTCTCGTTATTCTATTGTGTAATTTGAATATATTTTGAGATGATTTCACTCATATTATAAGTTATACTCTCTTCGTTTAGTTATACAACTGCTGTTTGAGTCGTTATCTAAATATAGATTTTAATTAAATTGTTTTCCATCTCTGGTCAGAATAAGCATTGTATGTGTATATGCGATGAGATGTCCTCAATAGTTAACGTTATTATGAAATTATAAAGAGATTTGTAGCCGAAATATAAAAGAGAATATAATTTAGTTTTTGATTATCATATAATTTGTTTTGCGGCGAATGTGAGAGTGTTTTGGAGATAAAAATAAAATCACATTTCAATTACATATACTTTATATAGGGTTTCATTCAATTGGAAATTCAAAGTCGAATTTTGTTTTGAGAGAGAAAATAGCTTTTGTGTGCTTTTCATTCATAATTCAGAGACAGAATCTGTTTTGTTTGGAAACAAATATATTTATATAAAAGTTTTGAATTGAAAAAAGTTTTCATTCTATTACTTCTCTCGTAAAATATATTATTTCAAACATAAATCTCTTTTTATTACTTTTTTTTAAATTTAATTAACATTAAATTTTAATGAGATATGAAAATCCAGGTATTAATGGATTAAAGAATAAATAAAAGCCAAATATGACTAAAAATATCCCTAAATCTAAAGTCTACTGTTATTTAAGGTTAAAACTATAATAAAAATCTAATTAATTCACAGTTTCTTAAACTTTTATTATTTGAAAATTTATAGTTAACATCAATTCATTTCTAATTGATTTCATGTGAAATAATTAATTTTCTGATAAATTCTTTAATTTTTACAAATTTCTTATTTCTCTCACACTTAAACCATTAGTTCTGTTACTTTGATTTTCATTTCATTAATATCTTAAAAATGATTTTTTTTTATTTAATGAAATTTAAGAGAGAATTAACTTTATTTTCTATTAAGAAATACATAAAATCGAATTAATATTAAGGTTAGTCTTATTAAATAAAAATAATTGAAGTAATAAAATGTTGTATTTTTAATAAAAAAAACTATATTTTTGAATTTTCAATGAAAAAATAACATTTTCTATCATTAGTTAGAAAAAAATAAAATGTTTTAAAAATAGTACTATAAATATCGATAGAATTAAGAATTAACTCCAAAAAGTAGTACCGCTTTATAAATATGTAAATCAGTATATTTTAAGAATTACTTTGAAAAATGTCAAAATTCTTTATATCTGTCACTCAATAGAAGAAATAAAAAACATTTATCTCTTCAACAGAACAAAAATCAACAAAATTGTTAGTTTCGGGTATTAACTCATCAATGAGAAAAGACATTTCACATTCAACTGTAATTTCTTTAATTCATGCATAGAATTTCTTTTACAATCAGATCAGATGAACAGATATTCTTGTTTTTAGATATAAGAAAAATAATAATATAATTCAGTCATAAAATCGAAATATATATTCTGAATGAATGAAGTCTTTTCAAAGTTGTATATCAAACAACACTATAATTATTTGGTTTTTATGAATAGTTGAAGAAAAAAGTTATGAAATCCGATATTATTCTAATGACACAAATATAGTGAATACATAAATATTTCAATATATTCTGTATTTTAATAATTAAATTTTTATTATTAATCTTGATAATAATTAGGGTTAAAAAAAATTATGGGAAAATTATTTTCAAAGCTTAATTGAATTGTAAATTTAATGAATAGTAAAAGTAAATTATATTTTACAGTTATTTAAATTAGATTAATATCTTGTACAGTACAGTAAAAACTATCTTTTATTGTTATCATGTTAATTTTATCAAATTATACTCTAAATCGAGTGAATTATTTTATTATTTATTGCTTATAATTGGATTACTTTATAATTAAAATATGATATGTTTTACTTATAAATGACAATTGAACTGAAAATTCAATTGAATATGCAATTTACAAGTGATTTTAATTTAACCAGTTCATTTCCTGAATAAGAAAAATCCCAAAATCAGCTTTATTTAAAGATTAACAAGACTGTATAATCTCAATTTCAACAATTCTTAGAATAAATTTTGTATTTCTTATGAAGTTCTAATTTTATGCAAATAAATGCACAAAAGTAGTTGTATTTTAAATATAAACTGGGATATTTATGTAATCAAAATCAAGGAGACGGAAGTGTTCTAAAATGTTGGGTTTGTTTGCTGTCAGTGAGAGCTTATAGAAGTTCTATTGAGGGTTTTGTGTCATTATTTTAGGTGATTTTCTCTTAAGGGATGTTGAAAACATTTGATAGTATGGATGGGCAATGGGGGAGGGTATAGCCAAAATACCAGGGGTAGCCAGACTCGGTCGAGTCAGGGGGTATAGAGGGAGGAGCTATTTTGAGGATTTTTTTCCAAAAAGTATAAAAAATTTCAAAATATGAAAAATGCACAGGGTAAAAATACGACTTCTTGCGCAAAAAGTCAGAGGAGTATTTTGCAAAATCTCGGACTCTGGGGGTATTTAGAATATACCCCCCATTGGCTACCCCTGCAAAATATACCTCCCTGTCTCCGAAAAATTACCAAAATACCCCCTAAGTTGAAAAAAATGAAGACCCCCTAGAAATTTTGAGAAAACGGCGTCGAAGTTATTGAACAATATTCTGTCAAACTCTTGAGGAATTAGTCCAAATTCTGCTAATTCTTGCAGAATTGGTGAAATTATGTCATTTTTAATTACATTCTGCAAGAATTTGACGGTTTAAAAATATCCCACTCTATACCCCCTGTGATTTTGAGGCTCTTATCAGTACTCTATACCCCCTGACTTTGATGTGATTGCCCATCCCTATTTGATAGTGTGGATAGGGGGTGGGAGTTAGTGTATAACTTCTTCGAATATCATCTTTATGTAATATCAATTCAATCCTGATCTATTTGATTTCGGCCTGTATCATAATCATCAGTGGAGTCCGCCTTAGTTGTGATTAACACCTGACGACATGCATTAATGAACAGGGTACAAAATTTTGTATTAAAATCGTACAAATGTTGTTCAGCTCATTTTAGTGACGGATTCTAGTGTTGAAAA
>JAQFXN010000947.1:0-17585 GCA_034693365.1 Liacarus xylariae
ATATTTCAGTTAGGGTCCAGTAATTATAATTGATCTAGTTTACTTAATTTTTGATTAGTCAAATTTCAATATTAAGGAGTAATTGAATAAAATTTTATCAATCAGACAATCTTTTTAATACCTGTTCATATATTTACTTAAATCGATAAAACTTGGGTTTTGAAGATGAACAAATTAAGAATTTTTATTCATAAAAAATGATATTTAATAATAATTTTATTGTAACTAGTTATAATTTACTATTTGAATATTTTTCGTAACTACTATAGCGACTATTCAGGGCCTCATCTCATCCATTATTTGTATATAATTAATGAGTATTAATGCATTTATCAAAACAGACTTTTGATTCTTTAATTAATGCTATTAATACATAGAAACTAACCAATAGGTCACTAATCTCTGAAACAAATTGTGAGTTTTTATAGGCAATTCTTAAAAACCAGACGGCCCTGTCGTCTATATCTTGAATATTCCAGACTTGATAGTGGAAATTAAAATCTTATATAAAAAATATTGGCGAAATATAATTCAAAGAATAAAATAAAGTAAAGATAAAATAGTTTATAAATTATTACTCTAATAGAATCAATGCATGGAATTGAATGGAAAAATTTATACTAAATGTTGAGAACATTACAATAATGTCAAACGCATGGCAGCGCTTAAATATTTTTGACCCAAAGAATTTGGGGAAAATTCTGAAAAAATATCATTTTTGAAGGTCTGGAAAATATATTTATAGACATAGTTTGAGAATAATCTTCAAATATATCACTTAATGGAGTGATGTTCACAAAAATTGATTTTTAACAAATAAAATATATTAATTGTTTATAAATTATTTTGATATAAATTACTGATACAGTAATTACTAAACACTTTATTTTTTGTCAGTCATTAGTGAAAGTTATATTTATTAATAAATTATTTAATTTAATTCAAAGCATTCAAAGCACACAATTCTTTATACAAAAAAAAGTAATTAAAGAGATATAAAAATAATTACAAAAATCAATTGAATTCATTTAAACGAAAGGGTAATTCAATGGTTGAAATGGTTTCCGATTTTTTATCGCATATAAGAAGAGGCAAATGGAAATCAACTTTAATTTGTTTGCAATAATTCAAATCATTTTGACATAAATTAAGTTTTGCTTTGACTATAAGCGCATAGACTTTGTTGAGGCGTTCATTAGAGTTGCTGTCATTGAATACTAATAAGAAGTCAGAGATTTGATCGAAATTTTCAATTTTCATCTCTTTATGAGAACTCGTAAATAGTGTTTCGTCTGAATGAATGAGAAATAAATGAGAATAAGAAAGAAATTTAATTTATTTATGACATCAGACCTGGATTTATGAATTCTATATAATGTTTTGCGCCTTTCGTTGCTTTAATTTGTTTACCAAATTCTAACTTCATTTGGAGTTTTAATTTGTTTTTAGGACTGAATTTGATTGAATCCAAATGAATATCAAAATCCGCTTTCGTCTCATTTGAATGTTTGGTGAACTTAATGTCTGTTTTTTCATTTGCTTTAATTAATTTGAATTCGTTTATGAAATCATTTTCCAAATCCAAAACTTTCAAACAATGATTGTTAGAGTCCGTCAATAATATATTCTTTGAGTCTTTTATTAAACACAAACCATTCGGTTCATTGAAACGACACTCTAATAGTTTATGTTCACTAACATTGCCTTTGATTCCATTGCCAGCAATACTAATGCATTCATTTGTCGATATTTTAATTTTCTTTATCTTTAGAAAAAATATTCAATTAATTTATTTATTCATACTTTTAATTAACTTATAAACAATAAAATACACCTAAAAGGTGTTAATTTCAGAAAATTGAGAATAAATGACCATATGATGCATTGCCATATATGATAGGCTGAATTGAATTTCTTTTAATGTTTAAGCGATAGGCAAATGAAGTATTGCATAGTTTGAGATATTTTTTTATGAAGGAGGCAAAGGGTGAATTTTAAAAATGTTTAATATAGCTTATATTCTCATATAATTTTAATACAATATAAAAGAATGTGTAAACATTTTATAAGAATATTTCAACAAAATTCCTTTTTTATTATATCTAATAAACTAAGTTAATTACTATTATAGGTTTAAAATATACAATATAACCATGGTTGCAAAGAGTGAAATGTTTAATGAAACTTTCACCTAGAAAAATATCTTTCATTTCACTACAACTAACGCCATCTGTAAATTTTGCAAAAATACTTAAATAAATGTTATATAAAAGGTGAAAAATAATTATAAATAAATATGATAAAGATGGGCAATAGAAGGTATAGCAAAAATACTCCCCCTTCCTAAAGATTTTGAAAATAATCTGTGAAATTCTGTCTAAATTCTTAGAAAAATAGAAGAATTTTATCAAATTCTTACTAAATTTGCTCAAATTCTCTTAGTTTCTTACAGACATCATAAATTGTGTGAATTTTTCAAATTCTGTTAAATTCTTGCAGAAATAGTCAAAAGTGTTAAATTACGTCATTGTTAATAAAATTCTGCAAAGATTGAAAAATACACCACTGTAAAAAATGACTTTATGCTCTTGAATTTATTATTAATTTACCAAAAACCAGTTTATTGCAGAAAAAATTGTAATCTAATGGAATTTGAATATTTCACTAAAAAGTGAAAGTTTCAATCTTTCAGTGAAAGATTCACTGAAACTTTCACTCATTTTTAAATTTCATGAAATTTTGCAATCTTAAGTATAACTGAGAATATCTACAAAAGTACTCAGGGTTATTATACATATATCGCATATCTCAGAATGTAATTTAATAACTTAATACTTTTAACAAAATATTTAGGGGTGCAGAAGGTATTTTTCGGTGAGAATTCACCATTTTGTCGATTTTTGTGAGGTAGTTTAGGAGTGGGCATTGAGAAATAGTTTATTTTCACAAGAATTAGGTTAATTTTTGCAAATATTAACAAAATATTCTAGCATTATGGGCCGGGAAATATTCTTAGGACCAAGATTTTTAGGGGTTTATTTCTTTGTCTTAAGAGTTAGTCTCACTCCGTATGTCTGCTAATTGAACTAAATATATAATAAAAACTTAATAAAAGTTAGAAATCATTGGATACACTATTATATTATTATTTTATTTATATAACATTATTAATAATTTTTCAAACGGGAATTTATTAATTTATTTTCGTTAATAAATAGTAAACATTATTTTTTTATTCATTCATTGATTTTCTAATTTTCTTACTTTTAATGTTTAATTCATTAATTTATGCAAAATTCAAATAAATTAGAAATACATAACTGAAAAATTACTAAAACGACTCAATATATGAAATAATGTTATGAATCGGAATAAATAATAAATGAATAAACAAATTATATAACTTTTTTATTATTTTGGGTGAAATTTAATTATAATTCAAATCAAAGCAAACCTTATGGTTATAACTGTCGGACACATATAGACAGTCATTATTGACATCGAAAGCAATTCCCATACAGTGTTGTAAACGACATTCAATTCCTTTTCCGTCTTTATCTCCAAAAGCAAAAAGATTTTCTGGATTTCTATCGCCGCCGACGACAGCCGACACACAACCACTCGTTATGTCAACACATCTGATGGAAGAACTCTCACTGTCGGCCACATATATGCGGCTATTCTTCGGGTCTAATGCCAGACCTGAGGGCTGAGCGAAACTGGCTTTAAGTCTAAATCTATTGTTTCTGTTCTGTTCGATGCCATCGCCGGCAAAACAAAAACAACAGCCCTTTCCATACGTTTTATCCAATACTTTAATATTATTTTCAAGTATTAAAACCCATATCTGATGAGAACCGGCCATAGCTATGAACAACCTGTTGTCGTCATAGCACAGATCCCACGGGGAGTTCAATCCCTGATCGCAACCAATTTTGCCACCGATTGTATCGTAAGTTTGTCTTCCATTTCCGGCTAATGTAATGACTGTTTCATTATTTATGTCAACACTTCTGATTACATGATTTTCAGTGTCGGCAACAAAAACCATACAATTGTCTTTCCAAACGATTCCATTAGGAGAGTTAAACCGAGCCGTAGTGAACGACCCGTCCCTATGCCCGGACTCATTGCCACCGATTATATGTTTTATGATTCCATTGTTTGTGCAAATAATTATATTATGATATCTGGAGTTAGAAATTGCAATCAGTTTCTGGTCTTTGGAAGCACTGATTTTTGAGGGAAAACCCAATAATTTGGTCTCAAATGAATTCCGAAGTAGTTTTACCGGTATTTTAGACTTATTTTCTTTAATTATTAAATTTTTTCGCTCAAAGTATTTGAGAGAAGTTTGAGTATATAATTGAAGCCATTCTTGAATACCATTTTCACCGATTAATTGGAATAAAATCTGTGAATTTGGACCTAAAATAACTAAAGTGGGCCAACACTGCACTGATAGAGTGGACCAGACTTTGCCCAACGGGTCGTTAGCTATTGGGTGATCGATGTTATACTTCAAGAGAGCGTCGCAAACATTTGTGATGTCTTTTTCGTTTTCGAATTTCGGCGAATGAACGCCAATAACGGCCACGGATTCCAACTCCAATTGAGTCTCAATTTGTTTAAGAATTGGCAAAATATGCAAACAATTAATACAACAATAGGTAAAAAAGTCGATAACAACTACTAATCCATTCAAATGTTTGCGTAACGAAAGACTATTCTCAACGTTAAGCCATTGGAGGTCTAAATCAAAGATTAATAGAAAAACAATTCAATACTTGTTATTAAACCTACGCTTTAAATAACTTTGGACTCAATAACTATAATAATTAAGGATTTATTTATTTTTGGATTTGTTTTGAACCATTGGATCAATATTTTTGAGTCATTAAAGTGTGAGAAAAATAAATTTATATACAAATGCAGTCGTTTTCATAAATTATTTAATCAGATTCTGTTGGATAAGTTCTTTTGCCACCGCTTAAAAAGTCAGGGAGTATTTTGGCCGAACCCGCTTGGCTACACCCCATTACTTGACATTACCCTAAACGGCAACTCATTATATCAAATGTATATTCAATTATCAGTTCATTTGTAAGAATTCTTGAAAGAATGGCACAAATTATTGATCCAATTATTGATTAATTCAAATACCAATTACTAATTCACTCATTGATTAAAACTCGATTCTTCAGACATACCGTTCCCGAAGTCATCTATTATTTGCAACTTATTCTCCAAAATATTGTCCAAATATTCAAAAATAAGTGTTTGTCTGTTCTCTGAGTTGTCGTTGTTTTCATTATTAATACAATTATTAATTGTTTTCAATTGTTTTTCTAAATCCAACTGAAGATTAAATATTTGTTGAATTACTGGCCATTCGTTGTCTTCAATCGATTCCATAAATCAATCATAAGATTGAATACAAAACAAAACTCAAATAAATTACAAATGAGTTAAATGTGTTTTAATTACAATTAATATTAAAATACAATCAATTAATTAAAAATGTGTCAAAACTTTGAATTTAAAAATAGCTTTAAATAAAAAATAAACAAAACAACAGAAAAAATGAATAAAACATTTGTTTTGAAATACATTTATATATAATTGTAATCCAATTGTATTCAATGGTAAGACGAGTGCATAAAAAGTACCAAAACTTTGTCTGAAGTTATAAATGAAATCTGGGCTCAAATTATTGGACAAAACATGTGATAAATGAAAGTCATTTAAAATTATTATATTTTTATTTGTATTTAAATATAATTTTAAAATAAATCAATTTATAAAAAGCAATTAATATTTAATGTATTGAATGAAATAACAAACAAATGGACGAAACGTTTAAATCATTGGTCAATAATCTGCTGAAGACATCGATTTGCGACCAATCGTTTGAGTCGTTGACCACTCGTGAGAACCAAATCAATCATTTGTTGAGACACAGGAAGTGTCCGACCGATGGTTGGGATGAGTCGAGTATTGAGCTATTGATCAATAGGTTGTCTCTCATGGATAGCAATAATTTTGCCAATAATTATGGTTTTGGGGAAAGAGAGTCCAGATTTGCCTCTGAATTGGTGGCCAAAAGACACTACCGTTTGGGTCACGGAATCGGACGCTCCGGTGATGTCTGCGAACTACAGCCCAAAGCTATCGGTTCTAGTCTTTTGAATGTTTTGACAAATAGTCTAATCCTTGATGTCATCCAATCAATGGGTGTTCCGAATACTCGTTCCTGTTTTGTTGTGCCGATGGCCACCGGTATGAGTCTCGGCCTCTGTCTGTTGGCTCTGAGGCATAAGCGGCCGAATGCCAAGTATGTGATTTGGCCCCGAATCGATCAAAAATCATGCTTTAAATGCATTATAACTTCAGGTTTTATACCCATTATTATTGACAATAAATTATTGGACAATAATTCACTTCAAACCGATTTCGAGACAATTAAAGAAAAAGTAAAACAATTGGGAAACGAAAACATTGTCTGTATTTTGTCGACTACTTCTTGTTTTGCGCCCCGAAATGCAGACGATTTGGAAAGTATTTCAAAGTTTTGTTTAGAGGAATCGATTCCTCATATTGTGAACAATGCCTATGGAATACAATCATCAAAGTGTATGCATTTGATAGAACAGTCCTCAAGAGTTGGCCGAATCGACGCTTTCGTTCAAAGCACTGATAAGAACTTTATGGTTCCGGTTGGCGGAGCTATTATTGCAGGCTTTGATAAGGATTTTATTAAACAAATCAGTAGTACTTATGCCGGCCGGGGATCCAGTACTCCATCACTGGATATTTTGATCACTTTATTAAATATTGGAATCAATGGATATAAAAGATTACTCAATGAAAGGAAAGAGAGCTATAATTATCTTAAGGAACAGATGAAAATAATTGCCGAAAGGTTTGGCGCAAATGTGATCGAAAACACATCAAATCAAATATCTATCGCAATGACTCTTAAAATGTTCGACAACTCGTCCATCAATACAACAGAATTAGGTTCAATGCTATTCAAGAGATGTATTTCTGGAACACGAGTTGTAGCCATCGATGGAAAGATCAAAACTATTAGCGGATATGAGTTCAAGAATTGGGGCTCTCATACCGATTCCTATAGAGACTCATATATGACGGCCGCGGCTGCCATTGGTATCAATAAAACAGAGATAAATGTTTTCACTAAAAAACTAATAAATGTTTTACAGCTATTAATGAAAAAACAAAATAATTTAGTAATAAATAGCGAATTAAATGAAAAGATTGAGAACTAAACAAAATTGTATGAAAAACAATACAACGAATGATATATCGATCTATAAATAGAATTAAATATTCTCTATCTTTGGACCAAAACATTTTCAATCCTAAGCTTAATAAGTAATGCTTTTGAGTGAAGAGGCGTTTGCGCTGTTATTATGTTTTGTAATAGATTTTCAATGAGAATGTGATATTTATTTAATAAACTTTCAATTATTATACAATTTTGTAATATTTATGTCTGAAAAATGTTAGTCAAACTGATTATTGCTATTGTTTTCAGTGCATTAACTTATATTGAATCTCAAGGTTTGTCTGAATTCTTGAGTTATTCATTGATTGTAATATATTCTTACATCAAATGACAATACGATTTGAACAGAAACCTACGCCCAGAAAGACTTGTCCGGGATATACAACATAAACACAACGCAAGCATTTTTTGTTGAAATAAAAAGCGATGCCTTCGATAAAGGGTTTGAATCAGGCGTTGACATCGAATTTATTCCTTCACTTCTTGGAATGCCGTATGTCTTGATATATATCTCGATTTGCAATTTGAGATAATTTAAATGACGAGGGATTAAATGCCCGCATGTTACTATTTATTCGATTCAAGCGATTCAAACTAAATTACATAAAATTTGTGAAACATTTTTGTATCGAATAATGAAATAGTTTTTGTTTATATAAAGAAATTTCTTTAATCTTAAATTATTTTTCGGCTAATCTTAATTCAATGGAAAATAGTCACTAAAACAAATACTTTTATCTAAAGTGATCTTCCAGTTTGGATGCAATACCGACACCTGAACGGCACGGGTAAGGCCTTCCTGTATGGCTCGCCTCCGCTCAACGATGACGGAGACATCGAAATAGAAATAATTGCTATAAATCAATACAATTATGAAACGACTAAAGGACTCATGAAATTCCGAATCATTAAAAGAGAAAGTATTTAACCATTTATTTATCTTCTCTTAACCTTTAAATTAATTGCTTGAATAATCTATTTCTAATCCCTCGCTTCAAATAATAGCCCCTATTTTGCACTAAAGCTGAATTATTTTCTCAATCATAAGGTTTAGACCACACGAGAGATAATGTTTTCAGTATAACTTTGTGATCAATAACAGGATAATATCATATTATCTTATTCTTTACACTATTTACTAATTTATTCTCATTTTAAGGGATGAGAAAGAATATAATAAGAGTTGCGAAAATAATGTTATTATACCACTTAAGCTTTAGTTATTATTAAGGATGGGAAAAAGGGTGGCACAGCTCAAAATACCCCCTCACCTGTGATTGATTTTGGACAAAGACCGCTCTATAGCTTGCTCGTATCCCTCCCTATGAAAGGGCGTAGTTTTTAGAATATTCAGCTAAAATGTTAACAATTTGGCCAAATTCTGTTAAATCGCGTCATATTTAATTAAATTATACAATAATTTGGCCAGGACTACCTTCCCCTCACATTTTGCCGAAACCAATACCTCCCTGGGATTTTTTCCTTTGTCTATCCCTGGTTATTAGTTTTAGAATAAATACTGTAGATCAGAAACTAAGTGATTTTGCAGTAAACTTCGTCAGTGCCTTATTAGTCCAATAAATCTCCAAATATTCGGAATATATTGCTTAATATTTCTTACAACTTATGCGTAAATATATTTTTTCCTTTGATTCAATGAATTTGAATCTTTGACTGACATAGATCATATAATCAACATATAATCGCCAAATAAATTGGATGAACTAATTATATAATTTGATATAATGAATAATAGTATGTGAAGATGTCCAAGGTGGTTCGATTTAGAATTCAAGTAAACAGGTAGTGCTAAAATCCGGAATTATTTGAGATTATTAGTGACAAATGTTATGAATATTCCATAAAACTATAAATTTGCTTAAAAGGCTACATGCTAAAAAGATTTAATAAATTTATACTAACATTTTCGAAAAATGATGGTATTTTTTTGATGAAGTCCAGCCCAATGTATTTTGTAATTATAGAATTTCACAAAATTTGTCGTATTTTAACAGAATTTTCGAATTTGCTTATTTTTAACAAAACCTGATCAATTTTTACAGAATATTCTTTTTTTTAATGACACATTTTCAAAATACTTTTAGAGGGAGTAGCATGCGCATTTTTTAGTTTTCAACTTTTTTTTGCCTTTGAGCTATTCCTAGCTGTTTCCAATTGGACATCACTGTATTCACGATTCATTTGATTTCAAACAGTAATATTATCTCCGCTGTCGCAGAAATAGGAGATTAACTATTCATTTTTACCCCTCCCACTCCATCATCCCCTCGTCATTCTGGCTTAAAATCTTATGATAAATAGAATAAAATTACAAGGAAATCGTCTGTTTTGAAAACATTAAGTGAATGCTCAATCAGAAAATTTTAGAAAAATATAATGAAATTAGTTTAGATTTTTCTTAAATTCTACCCGAAAACCATAACTTTTATATCTCAGCATCACTGGCAGGAAAATTTCTTATATTCTTATAAATAACAAATAAGTAAGACATTGATAAAAAGGCATTCATCAACCCCTTTATAGGTGCCTAAATAGGCAATAAAAGGTAATCAAAATAGTCGCTTAATATTTACATTGATAATAGGCATTTGTATTTTTAAAAATACATTGTTTTTTTAATAAAAATTATTTTGTTATCACTAATACTAGGGATGGGAAGTGAGGAGTATAACCGAAATACCCTCTTTCTCCGAAAAATGGTCAAAATACCCCTCTGTTATGAAGAATTTTAACATTGAAAAGGTACCCCCTATACCTTCCTGTATATTTTTGGCTCTTATCAGTACCCTATACACCCTGACTTTTTAGCCTTTGCCTATCCCTGCTAATACAAAAAATTGTTTAGGGTTTTCTTCTTCAAAGCTCAAACGGTTAACAATTAAAATGAATTTATAAGCGGAGAAACTTCGCTCGACATCACAACAAAGTTATTTTGAATTTTGTATAAGATCGAAATACCTCTTCGGGTTAGGACTTGGTAATCAATAGAAAGGAATATTCAAATTAATCATAAATTCAATTAAATCTGAATTGAATTCTTCTTTACTATTATTAAATAAATTTTGGACATAAATTTGTTGTGATTTAGCATTTAAGTTTATCTCTGTGTTGTCTTGTGTTGATGTGCTGACAACAGCTCACAACTAAAATATTGTCTAAATTCTTAGAAAAATAGCAGAATTTTATCAAATTCTTGCTAAATTTGGTTGAATTCTGTTAAATTTTTAGACCTGAAATCTATCAAATTCTTGAATGTTAGTCGAAATTTGATTAAATTACGTGAGTTATAATTAAATTCTGCAAGAATTTGACGATTTCAAAATATCCCGCCCTATACGTCTAAGAATTTAAAAGTGAAATAGGTAGTAACATCCCAATAGGCATCCCAAATAAAATTTTTTTAAAATGCTTCTAAATATGTGATTATTATGCATGCCAATTTTGGGAGTCGGCCTATGAATCGACAAAATAGTCCCGATAGGTCAAAATCAATGCCCTACAAATAAGTAAATATAATATAATAGTTCTTATAATATATTTTTGGTCATATTTTATGCGATTATATTTATTATGTGATTAGAAAAAAATGGTGATTAAACAGTGGATTATGTGAGTGAATGAAAATTTTTGGCTTAGATAGCACTTCCAATACAAAAGCAAATCATTTGATAAGAAATAAACTTATATTTATTTTAATCACAAATATGTTAACTTATTTAAGATAATAATGAGCGCAATATTTTATATGAATATTAGTATTATGTCTGTAACTCCAGGGGTTAAACTATGGATAAAAGTTCACGGAATTAATATCGGCCTTCGAGTGAATTAGAATTATATTTATTAATTCATTCAAATATTCTTAAATAGTGTGACAATAATATAAAGTAATAAGAATGACTGGTCAGGGATAGGTTTAGGATATTTTCTCCTTAAGGAAGATTATTATTCAAATTGTCTTATTGTGAATTACAAATTGCAAAATCTCTATCGTTGTTCTAAGATCTCATGGTATTTATAAAACCATTATAGGGATTCAGTCACTGTAACAATGGTATTGTTAATTTTGAATACTAAAAATTCTATAAAAATTCCATGATTTTCAAATACTTCCAGATGAAAATTGCCAAAATGGTGTATACCTCCACTATACCATCTAAAGCTCTCGAGGAAAACCATAGCACTTTTAACCTTGTACATCTCTGTACAAAATATCAGGAGTCGCCAAGGTTGGCAGAATCAAGGGATATTTTGACTAAATTTTGCCAAAATGGCAAGGGGGTATTCAAAATCCCAAAATTTAAAAATGCACAGGGGAGGGGGATTGAGGAAAAAATATGACTGCTCCTGCTGCGAAAAAAGTCGGGGGAGTATTTATCGAAATCTCAAACTTAGGGGGTATTTAAGCTATGTCCCTCCTTGGAGACCCCTGAAAATATGCATTTTCAAAAAATTTACTTCATTGCTTTGATTTAAATCAGTCAGAATTGACTTAAAAACTTTTGAATATAAGATTATCATAGAATTTCTAACATAAATTTTGTTTGCTTGTTAAAATATGATTAAACAAACTTTTAACAAAATCACAGAAAAATCGGGGAAAAAATACAAATTTGTATTTTAAAATAATAATTGTCAATTCTCGAAAAGCCCAGATTCTATGTCTATAAAAAATCATAAATATCACGAGTAAATTAAATTTGTTCCAAAAATATCAAATATATTTCTAGAAATGAAGTAATTATCAAATCAGGAGAATGTAATGAATGAATTTACCTGATTATCCTGATTTGATAATTTATCTTTTGAAAATTTTGATTTCTATTGTTTAAATACCTGTATATTCTAAATTGACAGTATTCCCAAGCTGCTCATCCTCTATTATTATCGACATTCTAAAAATAGATTATTTAATATATAACTTATAAGATATAATTTATCATATAAACAAAGATAAGCTTGTAGAAAAAAATATTAGATATTTACAAATCATCTGAATGTTGTGCATATATTTATATTTGTTTTTTGTCTTATTAATGTACGAAACAGTTTCCTCTCATATGTTTTGTCGTATAACTTATTATATACGGAAGATTAAATCACAAGGGGTCAAATACATGATATTGACAAACCGTTCTGTTTCACGGGATTAACAGAATATTATGTAATATTTGCAGAATATTCTTATTTTATAATGAAATAAAAAGGTAAATGTACTGTACAATGAAATGGTTGTATATTTATTAAAATACTGTGCCGTAACTTATTTCATATGTTCATTAATTAGGTTGGTATACGAGATTTATCTAGTTGTTTTAATTTAATAGAAAATAATTTATTAAAACAAACAATTTAATTCAAAATTTTATAATTAATATTTTTAAAATTTCAATTCTTAGATAAGGCCAAATTTGAAGTTGAGGTAATTTTTTTATAGAGACGAAAAATATATAATTTTCATTAATTGCTACTACTTTTAGCTCAAATTCGTAAACTATAATATCGACGATATGTTTGAAAATAATCGATTCGAAGATGTTTTACAAATATTCAGAGAAAAACTTTGGAAAGAAAGTCATGACATTTATATCACTAAAATTGCTTCACCTCTTGATGTGGGAGGAAGACTACCCTTAGACCCCCGCGAAAAAGAGGGGTTTGTTATTATTCCTTTATTTTTTAAATTCAATTTATTTATATTTATTTAAAAATTTTTATTTAAGGGTTATAATACGCATCGGAAGTACAGACAACTATACCAGAGATCTATTAGATTTGGAACGAGAGGTCGAACGCATTAAGAATCGGAATCCCTGTCCCCGAAAATATAAGGCAACATCAGCTGAATATATGTTTAGGAATAAAGGCTTTCACAGCGATTGGTGTAGTTTTCAACTGATTCGGGTAAGTCTTAAAAAATGAAAGTTTTCTTTTTATCTCCGCTTTCGACGAAAAGGAGAATATAGATTCGTTTCCGTAGTTTCGAAACGTAAAGATCAATTCAATATAGTTATTGCATTTTTAAATAACTTCATTGATAGTATAGATTCTATACTATAGAATATCTTGAATTTTATAATTCGAGGAATACTATTGCACAGACAGGACTAATGCTATAATACATGAAAAGGAAATAGAAAAAGAATCGCCCTATACTATTTTTTAAATAATTGAGAAAAATGGCGTAGAACAGTTCTAGAACTAGAACTCATAATATTTTCCTTGAAAGCGCAGATATATTATATATTAATAGTTCATTCTTGTTTTTTTTGTTAAATAAATAAAACGTTTTTTATTTTATTTATTGATAGTTTTTTTTGTATAAATTTTAAATAGAATTCATTGCCTAAGGATTTCATTTTTTAGATCAAAACAAAATCATAGTTAGCTCTACAGTAAATGTTTCAAGAATTCAATTATTTGGATCAGAGGGAACTGAAAAACGACATTTCCATTTAACAGACATTGAAGACATAACAGAATTAAAATTTTTGAATATTAATTAGAAATTAACGAATTTATTTACAAAACATATTTTACACGCTTTTATAATATTTATAACTAGAGATGAGCAGAGGCCAGGCCAAGGCCAGGCTAGCCTGAGGCTGGCCTAGGCTCGAGGACAGGCTCTATGGCCTCCAGGCCCAGGTCGAAGCTCACAGAATTTAACGAGGCCCAGGCTCAGGTTAAAAAATAATGAGTCTAGGCCAGGCCGAGGCTCAAGGCCCAGTACTATGGGCTTGGTTTGGCCTTAATTATATGTAACAATAAATAAATTAAAACAAATTTTTAATTAAAGTAAAAATTAAAAAAATTGCTTTTAGTGCAGAAATTCAACTCAATAGTCAGGAATAATTTTTTGCATTATCTCGATATTGCAGTTGTAGTCAGACTCAGAGAGTGCTAAAACACCTTAGAGTTCAGATATCGCCGAAATAATAAATTCATGGTATTTTTTTAATCAGTTTAGGAGGTCAATCAGGAAAGTGTATTTTGGGAACCCTTCCCTTTTGTTTTTGAAGAAGCTACAATCTTCCAATGAAATCAGATAATTGTCGACCACATCCCCTAAAAATTTTTAGAAATACGTGGTTTTTGGGCCTGTGCTCATCACTATTTATAACTAAATAATTAATTGAAAGCCAATCCACAAAAGTTCAGATCTAAACCACAGAATCCAATGACTGACACATAAATCATCTGATATTAACATAATTTTCCAAATGATTATTTTATTGGCAAATACTCTTCACTCTTATCCTCTTATCCACTCTTAACATAAGTGAAAAAAATTTATTTGCGTAAACTTGGAATTAGAAATAACAGGAGTGTTGTTAAAGTTGAGTTCACTAACAGTGCTATACTTTATAAATGTTATAAATGCAAGTGATTAGGAATGACTTGTGAGCTCTCGAATAAGTAATGCTTTTTGCAATGTATTCGCCGACAACTCATTTAATCGCAAACTAAGTGATTGCATACATTAGCTCTCTTAAGGCCAATGTACTAAAAAATAGTCCGAATATTATTAGGAATAGAATACAGAATTAGAGAAAATAAATATTAACTTCACCTGAAGTATAGGAACTCATACAACAAACTCATTTGTAAACCGAATTATTTTGTTTTATATGAAAATCTTCTGAATCTCAAATTCATTGCTTAATTGGAATTTTGATTACAATTTTATATAATTAAACAATAAAACTATATTCATTAAGCTCATTATTTTTGTCCATATGTTTTGAATAAACTAAAAGTAACTTGATTAATTACTGCCATACAATAACATGACAGTCCTGTTATACGATAAGCATATAAAACTTGAAAATTCAAATTAAATTATAATTACAATAAATTAAAGACTGCAATGAAATAAAATTGTTTACTTGTAATAAAATCTAAATTTGAATTTTCTTTTTTCAATAATAATTTCTCATTCAACAAAACGGAAAGCTTCCTGTTGAAGGGCTAGCCAAGGAGCTTAAATACTTCTATCTGACTTGGAAAATTAATAAAATATCCCTTAATATTTTTAGCCCTCTGACATTTTGAGAGATATTTTCCAAAATTCCCCTATATCCACTTTCTGATTTCATGGACCTTGGCCAACCCTGTCCTCTGAAATATTTATGAATTCACTACTGCAGAATAGAACTAAATTAACATATATTTTTTTTACTGATTTAAAATACAAGAATCTCAAAATAAGAATAATTAAAAATTCTGTTTTTGATTGACTGTATTTTATAATTGGACAATTGAATTCATTAAGTAAGTAAAAAACAATATTTGGATGAATTAATTAACAGGGCAAAACTTAAACTTTGTTTAAAATCGATATACAGTATTCGTGATTAAATGAAAAAAATTCTGAAAAATTAAATCACATTCATATCCAAAGCAACGAAAAACATTTGTTCAGATTTAGAAAAAATAGTTTTATATTATATTTAACTAAAATTTTTTTTTATTTATATACAATATTTATATCAATATTTATTAGTTTTTGCTAAACGTCTGGAATTCAGGTCTTGGATTTTGTTTTTTGTCAGGACCTAAATGTTAACTATTATATAATTCTTGTTCTCCTAATTCTGACTTAATTCCTAAGCCTTTGATAACTACCAAAGTTCTGGTTTTGATTTCCAACAAACTTTCATCACCAACTGTGTAATCGATTTTGGTTTCCATCAGCTTATAATTAGAATTGCGTTTACTTTCATTATTTGAAAAATAGAATAATATTCTATAATATATTCAAATTATGAAATTCATATCAAATTTGTATTTCTGTATTCAATGATTACTAATCAGAATATAGTTAATCAGATCCGGGAATTGGTTATCTTGAATAACCTTCAGATTCTTATGACTATAAAGAATCTTTTTTCTAGTAATGGTTGTTTTTCCGCTAATGTCTGAAAATTAACCAAATGCTATAGAAAGGCGTTGTTATAGAAACACGTCTAACATATGTAAAATTTAGTGATTCCTCATATGTTAGACGTGTTTCTATAACAACGCCTTTCTATAGCATCTGGTGAATTTTCAGACAGTAGACGAAAAGCAACCATTACTAGAAACAGGATTCTTTATACTTATGACAATACTTTTAATTCCTATTAATTTCAATAAAGATGTTCATAAATATCTGAAGCAATGAATTAAAATCTAAATTAAATTCGGAAATCAATTAATCTTTTTGTTGATTTGTTTTTTATATTTTTGTTTTTATATAATTAAAGGACTCGAATGAACAACGAATGCAAACATCGGATTCGAAATTCGAGACTTCGGTTCCCTTTAATTCGAAAAACAATTTGGACGAGTATTATATGCCTTTACGACAACCGTTTCCAAGACGTGATTATACGGTCGATATAATGCTCTGTTTTGTTGTTCCTATACTTATCGGAACAATGATTGTGTCGTCTCTCACTTGTATTTTCTTCTATAACAAAGAAGATTTAGTCAGTAGGTGTAATGAGACACCTGTCCAATTGGAACAGTACAACTCGATAAGTCGGGCGACACTAAAGCTTAGATCACTTGCACAGAACCGCAATTACTTAACACCAGAATCTTCTAATTCAACACTTCCGCGAACTATATTGAAACAGAATAGTCCAGCGATCACTTCAACTCTTCCCAGAGCTTACTCAACCTCCATGTGAGTCATTACTTATTTAATTAGAAATATATTCAAACAAAACAATCTCTTAATTGAAATAATTGGTGAAAATAATACCAAAGAGAATATTCCATTGCATTTGAAAAAGAGCTGAATTATTAGGAAATAAGTGGAAATATACGTTAAAGTCTGATAAGATAGTTTTGTAAAAGTGGCCTGTTTTCTGAGAAATTAAATTTAACCCAATCCACCATTGCCTAAATCTTTTAAAAAACAAAAATATATTTTGGAATTTGCTTAACTGATATCATATTTCCATATTTGTCCATAATTTGAAACAATATCCCATAATTCACCTTAACTTTGGTCATTAATCAATCAAAGAGTGCATTCAATAAAAGTCAGGGGTAGCCAATGAGGGGGTATAGCATAAATACCCCTGAGTCTAAGTTTGAGATTTTCCCGTGACTTTGCACCGCAGGCAAAAAAAATTTCTTACCTTACATTTTACCCTGTGCATTTTTCATATTTTGGAATTTTGTATATAGAGATTCTTAAAAAGCATTTACAATTAGGGTTGAGCTAAATAAACGTAGCTGAATTAACAACCAATAGGAA